>PVHY01004394.1:0-94665 GCA_004024945.1 Uropsilus gracilis | reverse complement strand
TTGACCATATATTAGTGAAACCATTTGGTTTCTGTCCCTTTCTATCTGACTTGTTTCTGCTAGAATGATTTCTTCTAGGTACATCCAGGTTTCCATAAATTCATCAAATTTGTCATTTTTAATTGATGAGTAATACTCCATTGTGTATATGTACCACATCTTTTTCATCCAGTCATCTGTTCTGGGGCATTTGGGTTGTATCCATGTCCTTGCAATTATAAATAGTGCTGCAATAAGACAAGGCAAGACCTTTATCATAACATCAATATATTAAAATATATCTAGCAAAATATATGGGATAAACTACTGTGAAAAGATTTGGGAAGCAAAAGAACAGACTCTAAGTGTGTGTGTATGTGTGTGGTTGTGTGTACATATGTGTGCACGCTTGCATGGGTTTGCTTAGAGAAATGCATGGAAAGGCACAAAATTGTTTTGTTATCTCTGACTAGTAAAATCTGCAGCAATTTTCAACATCTCTACATTAACAAATATTTGATTCAATAGTCTACCATAAACATGTAACATCTTCATAGACGAGGAACTACTTTTTAGTAATGCAAGGGCAATCTGCATCCAAATAAATATTATTCTCTGAGAAAAAGGCATCAAGTCATTTCATGTACTTTGTACCTTACAAAATACAGTAAAACTCAAATTAAATATTATGTAGAAACTAAAATATATAGAAAATTGATCTGAATCCAGTCATTTTAAAATTCAAAATATCTTTGATATAAGAGTTCCCTGAAATTACTCAAAGTAATAGAATTTATCTCCATAAGACAAGAAACAAAATCAGCCCTCAAAATGCTGCCTAGAGGTGAGTTAGAGATTTCAGGTGCCATATAAAATAGGGTCTTGCAGATAAACCTTAATGTGCTACTTTTGTAAAGATGGATAAGTAATAAATACGAATCTTTGCACAAACCAGTTTGTGAAGTGCAGATACTCATTATTTCTGATAGATAGTGGATGAGCCTTCTGATTACTCTGGAACGTGCCTGACATGCTGGCATTCCCTGAATTCCTATGCTACAAATACCAATTTCCAGTGGAATCTATATCTGTTTTATACTACAGCTGGAAGTTTGGATTTCTATACCATAAACCAACAAGTAAAATTCTCATTCTTAAAATAGCCTTACCTACTACACCAACAACTTCAATATTGGAGAAGTTGGGCGAGATAGAAAGTTTCTTACATATCTGATACAAAATGCTTAAAATTTTCAGGTAGAATTTTGATAAGTGGAAAACTCCAGAAAGGATTCTCACTCTTCATTCCAGTAATTTTATTTCAGAACCCTGTACTAAAGGAATAATTAGAAATGTGCACAAAGATTTATATACACAAAATTTGTGAGTGCATAATTTATATCATAAATACCTAAAAACTTAGGAAAGATTAAGGAAATTATGATCCATGGATCTTATATTTACTTAATATACTTATATTTACTTAATATTTATATTTATATTTAATATACTTAAAATATACTTTTAAGCAGTTACTAAAATGGTTGTAATGTTTTTACAGCATGCGCTTCTAAAGTAGTAGCATGTTTTAAAAAGTAAGTCAGAAAATTATATATAATATATAAAATGCTTGTAAAGTAATTGTCAAATTTAAATTCTTTATTGGTGACATAAGTGATCCCCTTTATTCTTTACTAGATTTTTTATATATTTTCCAATTTGAATAGATTTTAAACATTATCTAATCCAAAAATCTTCAATTTCTACAAAATGAAAGGAGTCTGCAGTTAGTAACTTAGTTACGCTTTCACATAGAGAATACAAGCTAAGTCAATAGTCCTGGCTTTCACAGTATCATTTAATTATCACTTGGAATAAATCACATTGTCGTAGTATGTTGACTTTGATCCCACTATCTTTAAGTAAGCCCAGCATTTCCAAAGACAGTTTAAATGTAGCTGTTTGTTATTATTATTTTCAAATAGAATCACTGACCTTAACTATACAGAATTAAGCTAGCATGTACCCAGAGTAATTCAAAATGAGTGGCCTTAGCATCCATATAAAGCTACTATTGGGACTTCTCACTTACATGGAGGGTTAATTCAAAGTCTTGATAAGGCCAACAGAGAACTATTTTGACCACTAACTATTTAAACAGAAAATGAGCATAATTCTTTGTTCTAGAAGAAACATTGAAAATTCTTATTAAAGTAGTATCTAGTACAATAGTTCTCAACTGATGGTACAGCAATAATGGAAACTTGGTATTTCTCAACCTTCCTGCATTTTTAATGAATCAGATGGAATGGGATTATGGCACAGCAATCTGTACATTAGTGACCCTTCCCGAGAATTCTGATGCATAGGAGGTTTGAAAATTACAGTCCTCAAATCAAAGTACCTCAGTGAAATTTTATCAAAACTCTCTTCTTCGAGCAGACATTGAGATGGGAAGTCATTTACCTCCTAAGAATCACAGAATACCGAGCTAGCTACTAGAGAAACAGGGCTCCAAGAGTCATCTCTATCCTCTACACCCCTTAATCCCTTGTTTGGTAACTCTGATAACAAGATGGAATGCTAACAAGATTTTTTAAATTCCAAAAGTTTCCTGTTCTAAATAGACCATTTTGTTGCATAGATAATGAGATACACATGACTTTCATATTTTTTGCTTAGAGAAAAGAAGTGAAATGAGTTATTATTATTAAAGTATTATTATAGCTTGTCAGTTCAAAGAAAGAAGTTTCTTTGACAACTTCTTTGGCTTGAGGAGAACCTTCTGTACAAGCAGTGGGTATGTGAATTCTGTTCTTCAACTGATTTTGCTTAGGTATAATCCAGAGCACATTTGCTCTACCATACAGGTATTTTCTATCACACTATTTTTCCCTTAAACCTAAAAAAGTTTGGTGCTTAAATATCTGAGGGAAAGATTCAGCTATTAGCGTGTTTTTCCCTTCAGTTTCTTCTTTCAATTGTTTTTTCATTTAACTGTGTACTTGCTAGATAAATATAAGACACAGATCCGTGCAAACACCATATTAGAAGATGAATAAAATACTCCGTTTCATAAGAATCTAATAAAAACTTCCTCCATATAAAGTGGAGATAACAGAAATGCTCAAAGATTGTAAACATCACACAAAGTAGACTCTAAGCTAAAAGATGTGTGAAGTATGTGTACCAGGGCCTCAGATAATTTATCTTACCATTTCTAGTTTGAAAGGAAACTATGAGTGAACTTATATATTAATTTGAATTTTAACAAATGGCAGAAAGGAAGAAACTTGAGAAAACAAAAATGTCAATAGCAACACAAAGTAGAAATGTTATCAGCCAAAGCTGAATAGGCCAATTACAGTCTTTCTCCTTCCTGTCCACAGATGAATGCCACCAGTGAAGTTTTTAGCAAAATAATGATGCCCATGTCTATCTCTCTCCACCAAAATCCTGGCAATTTTTTTACAATGGAATCTGAGTGGTGATTTTTTAAATTAGGTTCCCAGCACAAGTATAGAATGAGGATAGGCTTGAGGGCCACACTAGGGCAGAGATGGGAGGTGTCCAACACCAGGGCCTGGGAAGCTTGTAATATTGCACTAAGAAATAGGAGTTCTGTTTAGAAGAAAATGAGATATCATTGAAGACTTCTACGTAGTAAAGTGATGAGAGAAGAGCTGTGCTTGTGCAATATTCAGCTGCCTGTAACAGTGGCTGTATCATAGAAGGCAGAGTCCAGCAGTTGGTAGAGGATTTAATAGCTTCTGTGATCTCATGAGACAAAGCAGTAAATCTAAAGAAGATGGAGTGATGGCCAAGAGGGGACCACTTTTCAGGATTTGGCGCCTGCTGTTTGTTGTGATTAAAGGAAAGAGAGGAACTAATAATGAGCCTGAGAACCTAAGAGACAATGAGGGAACATGACAGGAAAGAATGAGGCCATGATGGGAATATGATAGGAAAAAAAAAAAACAGAGATTAGTTCAATTATAGATATTGAGGTAGTGGAGTACACAAATCAAAACACCTTTCAGGTAGCTGTAAACTCTGGAAAATTCTGTCATAGGAGACAAATTAATATTTGATGTTATTTAGAGGATAAAACCCCCAAAGGAGAATTTTTTTAATTGAGACATAATTGATAGATAGCATTGTTAGTTTCAAGTATATAATGTTGCAATAGTTGTCTATACTATAAAAGGATCATCTTAGTAAGTCTAATTATATCCATCACTGCAGCTATATATTTTTCCTGTGATAAGTACCTTTAAGATCTACTCCCTGAGCAACTTTTAAATAGAAAATATAGTAGTAGTAACTATAGACAACATGTTGCATATTCTATCTCCAGAACTTACATATTCTGTAACTGAAAGTCTGTATCTTTTGATCATCTTCAACTGTTTCACCTAACTCTACCTTCTCTCTGGTATGTTCCACAGAGGAGATTACTGAATATGCAAAATAGAAAATTTCTTAAGGGATTATCAAGATAAAGGGGGAACAGACAACTAAGAATAAATGCCTTGAAAAACCATCCATACTTGGAGGAAGAATATAAATGCAGGAGATGCAGGAGCCAGACGTGTTTGCGAGTTAAGAAAGTAAAGAGTTTGTAAGACAATTTCAGAGTCCGTAACACTATCTCAGTGCTAGGACAAGTGTTTATACCATTGGTTCTTACATTTCACCATGCTTGGGAAACACTGATAAGAGTCAAGGAATATGAGAAATTAGCTCAGTGAATTCACATTAACACTTACTTGATAGTTTAAAATTTTATATAACTTTTATAAAACACTGGTATTCTACTCATGTGCAAATCTTCCCTTGTATGAAACATAATGCAACAGAAATATAGTTGTTAAAGAAAGAGGAGCATAGACTGGATGCCATTTTCCCCACCCCCGTTACATGCAGTCACTTTGAACTAAACTTCCCAGTAAGGCATGAGCCATATTTCCTGAGTAGGGAAACTACAGAGAACTAGGGTAAAGTTGGGTAGCTAAGCAAATGTATACAACATGGAAGGCAGGCTGATCCATAGCTTGTTTTTGTGGCCTGGCTTGCACTCTGGTACTGCTGGGAAGAAGAAGAAACATGTAGAAACAGTTGAAAAGATACTTGGAAGGGCACGTGGGTGAGACACACATGGGAGGCTGCTCTTAGTTCCTGGTAGAGACAACAGCAGCCATTTTCCTGACTTCTAAGTGCATTTTGAATTCTGAATCTCCCCTTTGGCCCCAGCTCTCTGGGCCACACTTAAACCCTTTGTTGTGATTCCCTGCCACAAAGGTACCTTAAACTGTGGCAAGCTCTAGGACCCCAGCTCCCCATTTCTGGCCAACCCTGTTTGGTTGGATATTTATCCATGAGGGTATGGGGAATATGGGGGTTTTATTGGAAAACAATTATTTGAAATATCCCTTCTCTTCTCTCTCTGTACACGAGTCCTAGTAAAGATCTTTCATACTAAGAGTCTGTTCTATTTGCCTTTGTGTATGTGAATAATAACCACATCTTTTTTCAGAGCATGTAAAGATTGGGGTCCCCAAGTACTCCTCAGTCACATGCTAACATTGTGACTGGATTTCATAACAAATGGGCTTCCTTGGTAAATTTTGAAAGATAATTTTAAGAGGTAGAGTGAGAGGTAGTTAGGGTCACATCACTGAGGGCTAAAGGGAGATTACTAAGGGGAAAAAAGTCAGGTTTTCCTTCCTTACATCTTTGTTTTCCAAACTATTGTATGGATTTCCAAGAGATATGCTATTAGGTAAAAAGATGAAAATCATAGAAGATACCTAAGGAGAAATATAAATTAGCTTGGGGAAAGCCAAATCTAGAAAGGAAGTGATTTGGGAAGCTGCAATAAAATTTGTTAACATTGTAAGTAGAAAATAAAAGAGTTATAAAAATTAAGAGACATTTATGGAGAGGTGAAGATACTCCCAAATTCCTCAAAAAGTGAAGAAAATGTCAAAAATATTTCAAGCAGCTAAGTCTGATGGTACACTAGCAGAGTGCACTCACTATTGGTGTCTCCATTTCCCCTTTTGGCCAATCTATACACTGTGTCACTTGGAAGGTCCCAGATGAAAGAGTTTGTTTTTCTTTCCTAGAGTCTCTCCTCAACCAAAATATAGTATGAATAGAATTTGTTTTTACAAATTAAACCTACCACTTAAGGGTTTATTCTGTGGCAAAACTAAACAAAAATGTCTAATTTCTAAAAAGGAGAACAACGAAATTACTTTTTTTCAATTCTAAGTAAATATGAAAAGAACAGTGATCAAAAATCCATACATAACTTATAATAATGTCAATGCAAAATTAACAGAAAATATACTTAAAGAAACAGTTCAGAGAAAGAGTCTTCAAAGTTGCATTAAACATTTCCCAGCTTTGGAAAATTCAAACACCCAATCTGGTTTCTATGAAACTTAGAAAGATCAAACAATTAGAAAGAAGCTAGGCTTAAAGGAGAAAAGCTAGGGATTTCGGTCAACATCTGGTGACCATTTCCAATTATAAGAACTAACCCACTTAAGGAAGCAGTTTAGTTTCTTTGGAGTAAAAATGAGACACTGGCTTTTTGTTCTCCTTGCACAGTGGAGGGTAAAGGAAACATCAGACTGGGGAGGTCGCTCGAAACTCAACTTTTATAAATAAGAAAGCTTTTTTAAAAAAACTAAAGTAAATTCAACTCAGGTCCCTGTAGCATAAACAGCTCCACTGAGTTAAGGTTAAATAAACATTCCTTGAGCTCCAGAGTGCCAATTAAAGAACAAATTCTGTTTGGTCATAAATACATCAGTAATTCTATAAGCACGGAGGAAAATAACAATAAACCTGAACATACAATTACTGTGTGTCATAATACAATAAACTAGAATGGTGCAGCCTTATAAGTTTCTTTGATTCAATTTCTTTTTTTTTTCCAGTTTGATTAACTAGAGCACAGAAGCACTGCTGATACCGTCCACAGCCTATTACTCTCATAATAAAAAACGCATGTCAGATGTGTTCTAGGAGAAATACCAAGCAAGCAACACACATGGCACCTTTTAAATATGACCTTTGCTGGTTTGTCTTCCTGCTAAATAGTCATAGGGTATTCAGCTCAGGAAAGCAGCAGGGTGCTGGTGTGAGGCTATAGAGGAAAGGAAAGAGTAGTTCATTCACCTCTCATGTTTTAAATTATCAGTAGAAGCATCTGCTCTAAAAATGCACTACTAACCAGAGGAGACCATCTCCAATAGTGCTGTCAGACTGATGCTTCTTGACTCCATCTTTATTTCTGCTTCCTTTCTTCTGTTCATAAGACATGAGACTGAAAGCAAAGCCAAAGGGAAAGGAATGATATTTCAACTCATGCCCTGCTTTCTCTCAACCTGTGAATATAAATGATAGAGTGCATCATAGAAATGCAGATTTCAAAAAGACTTTGGTGGTTATTTTTCCACTTTTCTATAAGAAAGCATGTTTCAGGAGCATCCCTAACTTACTTCTGTTCCAACAAGACTTCCTACTTTCTCAAATGGGCTGTTCCCTTAATAATTCTGATTAATCAAACATCAGCTCTTAAACTGGTCCTAGGTATGCCTTCTGTAATTATCACAAATAAATTTTTTACTTAAGTAACCCACAAACAGCAGAAATACAAAAATATTGATACAACTCCTTGCAGAGTCTCCCAAAACATTATTTTCAATTGTAAAAATCTATTTTCTCATTATCACTAAGTTCAGGTTTCTGCTGCAACTGTAGGAAAAAAAAAAAAGAGTTCTCTTTGTGTTTAGATAAATAATTCTGACCCAATAATAAAATATACTCTGTGTCACTGACTCTACCCTGGAAGCAAGTTAAAAGCTTTTGGAAAATATTTATTCTCTTGTAGGTCATTATATCATTCTATGAACTAAAAAAAAATTATATACTAAATAGTACCTGAACGGTATGAAAGAATAATTTGGTGGTCCCTCAATCTCTCTCTCTTTTTTTTTTTTTTAAAGAGAAATAACTCCTGGGTCCTATTATATATTTTCCCAAAGGAAGAGATTAAAATCACAAAGTGAATATTTTACACTACACTAAGAAAAGAATGAGAGCATAATGTAGGGGACATGAAGGCTCTAAATGTCATGATGGGGGTGTTAATGAAATGCCATTAACCCTTGTTGCTTCTATGTTCACAGCAAATGATATATGCTTACATTTCTATTTCCTTTAATGAAACAATATTCAAGGCAACACTATGTTTTTCATTGTTTTATGGGATAGTACAATTCAATGAAATAATTATCACCTTTAAGCAAATAATCCAAATCTGTATCTTCTGCTGAGCTCTGCTTTCTCCAATTTCTACTTTCCATATAAATAGCCCAGGGCACTTGTGATTAAAAGTGTTTAGATTTAAACTCATCTGACCTCTCCCAAAACTAACAATTTGAATAACACTGGCACATAAGACAGGGCAGTCCTTAAGGAAAGAAAACTGAAAAAATGGACACATATTTTTGCCTTGAATATTGTCTCAGTAAAGGACATAGAAATGAAAGCATATATCATTGCTGTGAACACAGAAGCAACAAGGGTTAACAGCATCTTCATTAACACATCCATCATGACATTTAGGGGCTGTCATGTCCCCTACATTATGCTCTCATTCTTTTCTTAACATAGTGTAAAATATTCACTTTGTGATTTTCTAATCTCTTGCTTTGGGAAAATATATAATAGGACCCAAGAGTTATTTCTCTTAAAAACAAAACAAAACAAAAAAAACTCTGAAAAAATGGACACTCTGAAACCCAATAGTCTAAAATTATCTGATGTATTTTGTATCAGACTACATACTATTTAGTGGTTTTAAGTGCAGATTTCAGTGTAGATAGAATAGCTGTGTCCCTGTAAAGTTATATAAAAATAAAAGTTTGTCAGTTAAGTTTCAATGTGGAGGTAGTTTACTATTTCAGAGGTTAACATGTTGGTGTATTAGTTTTTATTTTTCATGATACAATCAATATTGATCATGGACCCCTCTGGGGAGAACACGGTTGTAAATGACAAACAAAATAGACAAGGTGTCTGACCTCAAGGAACTTACAGATTTGGGGAAAGTGATTTTTTTCCCCACCCCCATGATGTAAAGATGTAGGAGACTTTTTGTTAGAATTTCAGGAGACTTTACAATCCAGACTTTTAAATGAATACATGCAAATTGGAAACTCCAAAATGGAAACTTCATGGTCCTTTTTTGTAACTAGTTCTTGACAACATAACAAAATCTCAAATTTCAGGAATGCCTGCTACATGCCATTTACAGAACTTTACAAAAACAAACTTCAGAAGAGAAAACCAAGGTTTTGAGACTTTAGGAACTTGGTGGAGGTTATGTGGCCAGTCAAAGGTAATACTATAAGACACTGGGCTGTTTCACCAATTTTCTGTTCTGCCATAGCACAGAACTACACCGACAACACCACCAGGAGGCCAGTAGCCAAAATTCTGTCCAGATATGCCTTCAGAGAGAGCAAAACAACATTCCCACTCTGCCTTTTCCACAGCAGAGCTGCAAATAAGACAATGGCAACTGGTTGAACCAACTAGCCGCAGATGTCTGTTCCCATGGAGGAACCTCTCTGTGAACAATGACTATGAACCAGCTTCCCTAAGTCAGAGATTGGAACCACAAGAGATGAAGCAGCAAAATAGAGAATATTGAATGGGCAAGACAAACAGGAAGGAGCAGCAAGCACTGATAGACTGCAACTGAGCTTGGACTGGCTGCCATAGGCAAAGAAAAGACGGGAAATCTAAAGAGCATGGTCAACTGTGTCCAGGGACACAGATACCTAGGAAAAGGACATAAGTCCTATAACAGTAGAGATCAAAGGACTAAACATGGACCAACACACAACAACAACAGAGGAATTGGGGTGACCAGAGGGGCAGTCAGGGGGAAGGTGGGGCATACCCAAGGGATCAACAAATATATAAATGAGAATGATGTACAAAATCACATATAAATTAATTTTTTTAAGTTTATTTTACTTATTCTGTATTGCTCAAATGATTTTATATTCTTTCCAGCATATTGGAATAGACACAAAAAACTGACCATCTGTGGGCCATAAATAAATTTTAGGAAATTCCACATGCAGGAAAAAAAAAAAAAGAAAGGTAAAACTAGGGATTCCAACCCACTTTCCCTTGATTCCAAAACTTGTATTTCTAACAATCAGCATCTACTACCTCCTCAAGAAGGCAATTACTGTGCTTAAGCTTTTCTTACTTATAGGTAATTTAAATCCCAACTTCTTTGTGGCTTCTTTTTGAATACAAACAAACTAAAGAAAAAAATGAAATATGCTTGCCACTAAAAAGTTAAGATTGGTTCATAGTAGATGTTTCTTTTCCATATAAACTTCAGAAACAGCTTTTGGCAAGAAGCCATTATAAATAAACATTCACAATTAGACTAAATTTCAAGTGACATACGGATGTTTTAGACATTTTGAAGAGTGAAAGTGAATATAAATAAAAATATAAGAGGATAGAGATCTATTGCATTACAAGTAGGGAAGGAAATAGGCTTTTTCTTTTTTAATATATTTTCCACAACATTAAGTAGTGATCTGTATCTTTTGCTCTATTAACTGTATCTTTTAATAGTGCTTCCCAAGAACACAGTTGGGTAAATTATAATGTGATTATTGAGGGGCTAGATGAGGCTGTGAAACAACATTAATTAAGATACGATTTTCTAGAATGTCATTTATCAAGCTTAATATCAATATAAATATCTATGGATACTAGATATCACTGTTTTAATTCTAGTCTGTAAATGTCATTTATCAAGCTTAATATCAATATAAATATCTATGAATACTAGATATCACTCTTTTAATTCTAGTCTGTAGGGTAAATGAGTTACACAGGCTTGTTCTTCCATTAGTCTGTAACCAACACCTGAGGAATTATGTCTTTGCTGTGATTGTACAGTCCAGTGGATATGTACATATGTAAAGTGTACACCTGGCCTAGAACAGAGGGGATAAGAGAGCATGCACACTATGCATACTAGCAGGAGAGAACACCGAGAGTGAACCCAGAGTGTGAAAATTCCTGGGGGCTTGGGGCTGCCTCCAGGGGGCCTCTCCAGTCCTGAACCTTCCCCGCCCTGCCTGGTGTGTCTGTGTAACTGCTAAAACCAACAAAAAAAGTCTACACAGATTGGTGAGTCTAATGATTGTGTGACAATGGCCATCAAGAACAGGCTGGTTGCCCTACAAGTGGTGATGAGGATTGGTTACATTACAATTGGAAAAGATGACAGGATGGCTGCCCAACAGTCCTTCAGAGAAATGCCTTCACTATTCCTTGTTGTGATGTTTTATTCTCAGCTCATGCTGGAAAGTTGTTACAGAAATCAAGATACGATATCTGCTTCACTGGCATTAACCCATTAAATCACAGCCTTAACTAGTTCATAATCCCTTTGAGGAAGTTATCTTAGATGTATTTCCTGGGTACCCAGGAGGTTAGGAGGAGGAACAATAATGTTCTGTTCTTCCTGAGACTTGAAACTTCTACTTTTGCCATCGTTGCTCAAAGTTTTCAGAGGCTCAACACCAAAATGAAGTTGAAATTATAATAGTTAAGAAATCCATATCCATTTCAAGCCCTAATTTTGAGTTTCCATGTGTAGTGCAACCAGTCCATTCTGGGTAGGTTTATCATCAGTTGAAGCAGGTAAAGAAAACCAGAGCCCTTGAAATTATCTTTGTAGAATTTGTAGAATTTCTAATAATGAACAGCGAAGAAAGAGCCACTAGAGATCCCCTCTTGAGTTCTCTCCTCTCTCCTTCCTCCTTCACCTTGCTCTCTCACCCCAGGGTGATGCAGCCCTTTTAGCCTTTTCTCCCAGTCCCAGGTGAGCCCACTCACATATTCACACATCTATTGATCCAGGCATGTACAATCATGGGGAGGGCATAATACAACAGGTGCTGGTCATAGAGGTTAATGGAGGAAAAAGTCTGACCAACTCATTTACCCAACACCATCTTAGTAGGTTTATTCTTATTTTTTATTGCAAACCATTGAATCCTTTTTCACTGAAATTTGGTATTGGTTAAAAACTAAACTATCGCTGTCCTAAAGTTTATCAATGACCTTTTCATGGGATCAGAGCACATAGAATTAGTCTGGATATGAGTATCAATAAACTATTTCTTTAAAGGGTACAATAATAAATATTTTAGGTTTATTTATTTATATTTCAGGTTTTAAGAGTCATATAGTCTCTCTTAAGCTACTCAGCTCTGTTTTTATATAATAAAAGTAATCAAAAACAATAGGAAAACAAGGTATGATTGTGTTTCAATATAACTATTTACAAAGACAGGTGTTGGGTAGGATTTGGACCCTGGACCAAAGTTTACAAGTAACAAGGATAAGAAAATCAACCTTTCATTTTCTGTATTCCTTCAAAAAACATTCTGTATAAAACTCCCAAGTTACAAACACAAAGGCAAGTTGAAACCTTAAACATGGCTATAATTCTGCAATTTTGATAGCAGGTTGGAATTTATATTTCACATAGACTATCATATATTTAATTTAAACTGGCAAGATATATTCAAAAGTGGGCAGAAAATTGCTAACTATGCACTATGTTTCAAGTACACATAAATAATTCTGATCCAGTGATAAAGTTTACTGAGTCAGAGTGTCTTGGACTACATTCTACTTAGATGTTGTCATGGGGATAGACCAAACACTTCTGGAAAACATCTACTCTCTTTTAGGCCAGCATATTATTCCATGGACTAAAACACTGATTTGCAAAATGGCATGTGTTGGTACTTCTCTTATTTCCTGTGGAGAATTATACGTTCTTATAAATTCAGTGACATAAGATATATTTTTCCAAAGCAAGGGATTGAGAGGCCTTTAAAACTATGTTTTATATTCTGCTAAGTTTTGTAGGCCTAAATCTGTAAATACAATTGTTTGCTTGCTGTTTTCACAATCATTTTTTAAAACTAAATGCTAGTAAATACCTATACAGTTAAATCTTAAATAGTGTCATAGAATTATAGTGAGCAGATTTTTATATCATTTCATTCCAAAAAGCAACACTGAACATTGCTATTCCTTGAACTAATAGACCATCCCTTAGGACAGTGCACCCTAAGCTGGGACACACATCAGAATTACCTGCCTCTGTTTTTAACATAAATTTCTGGGCACCAATCCCAGTCTATTGAATGAGAAAAATATTGGCTGGACTTTATTTTTCTCCTCCCTGATTTCTGATAGGAGTTGACAAAGTAATGAAATTCTCACCACATACTATTGTGAAGTAAACATCATTACTGCCTTTATCAGCTAAGAGAACAAAGGCTCTGAGAGCTTAACTTGCTTAAGGTCATATGTTCAGAGCCCTAAAGCCATTCGCACTATAGCCACCACTTTCAATTATGTCACTAAAATGGAATCAAGCAGGGAAAAACATAATGCCATATAGTAACTTAGAGCCTGAGGTTGCTTATTTTCCCTTCAATAAACATCTACTAAATAGGAAGTGGGAAAATTGAAATACAAAGCCCAGTGTTAATCTACCATGCCACCTATGCTTGTAATGTCACCTGCCTGTGTATGACCATTCTGTTTGTTCCTGATTTTTAAAAGGAAAGGTGGCTCTCTTCTGGATAAAGTTCACCTGTTCACCAAAGACTGGCACAGAAAGAGATGAGAGGAAATGAATCAAATGGGGACAGGAAAGGACCAGGTGGTACAGGTAAGGAAACCACATTTTATATTTATTTTGCTATCATCAGGATGTATTTTTATTTATTTATTTTTCAAAGATGGATTTTATAACTGTGTCAAATCTGCAACTGGGTACTTAGTAACATTTGTGAAAATACTCATTTTGTTTTTAATATAATATTTTCTAATCTCAGGTTAGTAAGTAGCAGAAATTGCAAAAATAAAGTGAAGGGTATATAGTTCTCCAGACCATTCTGAATTGTTTCTAACCCTTTGAAACTGTTCAACCTGAGGACTGGAAGTTTAAATGTGCCACAGTACCTTTGTGCTTCCAGCTGATGCATATATAGTAAAATAAGCAAAAAGTGAATATGTGACACTAATGCAAAACAATTATGCAAGCATCAAATCTCTAGAAATATTTTTTTGGAGCTAGTGCCTCCATTCAAACATAATTTATAGATTAAATTTGTGGTCATGGAAAATTAGCTGCTATGAAAATATGGGTTTTTTTTCCTGTATGTTAGTCAAGGAAATGTTAGATTACAGTCACAGAACTTTATGTCAGGTATTTGATGCACATTGCACTCACAAGAAAAACTACAAAATCAAATAAAAAACCGAAAATCAATTTTCCATACTCGTGAAATTGTGAAATGCTACCCTTTCTGAGGCCTCTCCAGGAATCATATCTTATTATAGAGAGAAGAATACTTAGGAAATGGATATTTTAAAAGCTATGAAAAAGTGGAGAAAGGGGATCAAATCAGTATTTACATGACCATTAGGCCCTGGACAATGCCGCTCAGTACAGACACCCCAGACACAGGGGCAAAGACAGAAAGTTTATTAGGAAAGCTCAGCTGAGAGTTACCTAGTCAAAGGAGACTCAGAGCCCCAACTGCTCATTTGCAGGCCATTTTCTATCATTTTGCAAAGCTTAAATTACACATTTGCATTCTTATTCCAAAACCAAGCAAAGGTAAAATATGGCAGACATGTTTAGAGACATACATTAAATTTACAACTGGGTTAACCATAAAGTTACCTATGTTAACACAAAGCTATTTGAGGGGTTATCAGCTTGTTTTCTTTTCCTGAGGGAGGGGGGTACTTCTTAAGGAGAGAGCTGCTTGTTCCCTAAATCAAGGGAATGTTGCGCTAAATTGCTCAGTTTATTTTCAGGCTTTTAAAATTCCAACAATGATAATTTGGGTGCCACCATCTAGTTATCTGGTGCCACTGGGCCTAGCTACTCCTTTTGCTGCCAGATTCTGCTGACTTGAGGCTATTTTTGCACTTTCTCGATAGCAGGAGTGTCCAAAGTCATTCTCCTTTTTCTTGTAAAACTGACCCAAGGATATCACGACCCAAGGGTATCACAAGAGAAAAAATACATATTTCTTCTTTTTGCAAATGGAGAAAAGTGAACATTGAGTTGAAGTTGAAATGCTAAGACAATCACTGTGCTGTATATAGTAGCAGCACCAAGGAGCAGAAGAACTTCAGATAATCATAGGTGTTCTTAGCTCAGAGCTCTTTGCACTACTCCAGGAGCACAGTTCACATGCCATGCCTGTGAAAGTTACACAGTCAGTCACCCAGTGATGCATTAATTTTTTCATGGGATGAATGGGAAACAAAATAGTTTCTACCTTTCCTTAACATTGACTGCTATTCTAGGGAATGGTTTTGTGACAATATTATTTATGGATGTTCCAGAACATTAGACTGGTTCTTCTTAATAGAACCAGTTCCAGTAATTTGCAAAGTTTGTCTTCAGCCCCCTGATTTTCCAGAAATTTTGTCTTCCCTTTTGTCTTCCTCATTTGCTTTCAGAATCTTAGAGTGCTCTAGATTCCCATATTACTCCTGGAAGACAGGGACCAAATGGATTTCCAAAAGACCTACCCTAAAGGCTCATACTCTGGGCATTTCTAAGAACTTCCTGTTCACCAAAGTGGACATTTGGGGGATCTATTGCTGGGGGAGGGGGGATTCCTGCTAAATCATTTGCAACTTTACTGTTAACATAGTAAAAATGAATGTCATAAAGGGTGATCACGGCTAAATCTGCCAGTTTCCTTCATTTACCAGCAAAGTAGTATCTAAAATAAAGGAGACCACTAACTGAATTTTTCTGTGCTATACCAATGGCAAAAGTGACACTTGAATGAAAATTCCTGAGCTTCTAGGATCTATTCTCTCCCAAAGGAAACCACCCCTGAGATCAGCAGTTGATTCAAGTTGTTTTCCTTCCCGTCTTTTTTAATATATGGAAAAATAGATATATTGTATCATCCAAAAGAGGAAAATCTGATTTTCTCAAGCTGAACTAAGACTCCTCATCCTTGACACTTTGGGCCAAAAAGGAGGTGAGTGGGAAAAGTCAGAATTAAGAGCTGGAAAACAGGGTTCAAATCCTGCCCTTCCTCACCCCAGGTTTAAGTTACAAGGTGAAACATATCACTTGTGGAAACCTTAGTTTCCTTTCTTGGAATATTGGAAGCACAGATTGATATTTCTTAATCTTAGGGGGTGTTTCTATGATGCTATAAATACAGACTATGGTGTCTGTCATATAGTTAGTTGTTCACAAAAAGTTTGCTGTTACTGTTTGTGCCCTTTTTGACCTTCATCATCAACTCAACTTTCTTTTCAAATAAATTGCTTAAAGCTTGTCTCTTATTTTTCACTTCAAATGATAGAAATAAAAGTACTTGACTAGTAATGGTGTGTGTGATAAATATCCATTCTTCTTTCACATTTAGAGCCAATCTGTGAATCACATTTAAACTGGCTTCCCGAAACAATTTCCAGCACATTCTACTTGCAGTCAGATGAAGTGGCAATTTTCTTAAAATATGGAGCAGTTTGGTGCTGGGCAGAACATGCATTCAGGCTCATAAACATAAACATTTTTTAGATAGCATTTAAACATGAACTATGCAACTCCAAAACGCTACCAAAATATAAACAAAATAATCTCAGGAATAAAGAAATATTGGTAAAGAGAATTGAGAGGGAGGAGAAAACCAGCCAAATTTCCTATGATGTAAGAAAGTTGATCATGGGTAAATATTTGCTTTTGTGACTTCTTTTTTTTTTTTTTTTTTTTTTTGGAGGAAGGCGGTAGCACATAGCTGTTTACCATTACACATCAAGCAACTCGAGTAATTCATATTCTGACCTTTTCCTAGTGGCCCTGGAGCACCAGACCTTTCTTCAGCAGTGACCACCTTATAGCGATGCTGAGTGAGAACATGATGGTAGAGCTGAAGCTCCCTCTTGCTGTAGGAAGGGGGCACATGGAGTACAGCCCTTCTGCCAGGGCTGCCAAAGTATGTCTCCACTGAGTCCTCCATCTGAAAAAAGGGAGCAGGCATAAATACTCAAGGGGAAAAAACACATTTTCATTGCAGGACATCACAAATGTAAATCAAGCATCATTCAGAAAGTTATCCTTTTAAGTTTTTCTTTAAAACTGCAAGATTTCCTGAAAGACTGGCAAGGACAAAGATAACTATATGCAAGAACTGAAGGTGAACTGAAATTTTCTTACTATCACAGAAAGTTAAAAAATTTAGGCCATTAAAATAGAGAGCTCCTAGAGGAATACTGCTGCACAGAAATATAGAGCTCAGCTCTCACTGAAAATACAAATTAATAGCAATGCTTTTCCTCTGCATTGTACTGTTACAAAGTCCTTTCAGCCGCATTCTTTTAATGGTTCTTTTAAGTAAACATGGCAAAGAAGACAGGTTGGGAGAGGATGACTTTTGTGCTGCAAAAGACATGTTCAGGAAGGGGGAGAGTTGAGAGGCAACTTGCGAACTCTTTGGAAACATACCACACTACCGCTTATCAATTAGGAAGTAGTGAAATCTGAGTTTTTCCTGCTGAGGAAGGCGGGATCATCCTGTGAGAAAAGGAGAGCACTAAAGCATCATAATTTCAGGTTCTTCTTTCCATAGTGTATTGCTTCTCCAACCAAACAGTCCTCTCTCACAATGATGTTTGAAATTTTTCAACAAAAGCATTTTCAAACTGATACTAGAACATTGACATCTGAATCCATTGTAAGGTTTAATGGCTGTTTTGCAACTATCTGGGTCAGGCAGGTTCATTGTTGGTTCTCAAAGATGAAAAGAGAGTGTTGGAACCTTTGGTGGATTTTACAGGTCTCTATATTTTTTAATAATTTATTTATTTTACAGGTCTTTAATGCTACATCAGGAGACAGATCAGTCGGAGAGACAGGAACTTGAGCCCTCTCTGCTCTCAGAGGAACACTGCCCTCTCATTCTCTGATCCCTTGCCCTTCATCAAAGGTGTCCGTACTTACATATGCCCATGCCCGGTGCTCTGTGGGCCCAGGTGTCCACAATCATAAGCACTCATGACTCATCCCCACACTCCCAAAGTGCCTCAATCAAGGCCACAGGTGGTAGCCATCCAGGCTGACAGTGGAAGGGCGTAAAAAGCCTGATTTACTCATTTACCCTACAATGTTAAATATTGGGTGTTCTCTTGAAGACTTGAGATTAGACCTTGGTGGAATAAAGACATTTTTTATTACTAGAAGGAGTGATGAAATTGGATAAAGCAACAAAGGGTTAAAGCAAAAAAAAAAAATGGATGAAACTAAAAAGGAGATAAAGGAGTTTGAAGAAGATGAGAGGGGAGAGTCAAAAACCAAAATTGGAAATCCAAATTACTTTTAGAGGTAGCACTGAGCCAAATGGCCTACTTTATCCATCTAAAACACAAACGTACCACTGCTTTTAACTGTGTAAATTTCCTCGTTATTTTCCATTACTGATAGAATCAGTCCCACATCTTTATCAAGGGATACAAGGTGGTTCAAATTAAGTCCTTATCTTCCTTCTATAAATCATTTCCTTTCCTGATCCCACCCTGCTCCTTCAGACACATTGTTCTTGCCTCTCACATACAATTACTTCTCTCTCCATTCACCTGCCTATCAAACTTCAAATGAAACATTACCTCTTTTACAAAGTTTTAATGGAAATACATCTTCCCTGAAAGGATATGTGCATCTCTCCCTGCTGTGAGCTTCTCACCCAGCAACCTGCATCATCCTGTCTCCAGGATACGGGGAACATGCTTAACAAATGGAGGTTCTGGTATATTAGGGAAGTGTAGTGTCCCATCAAGACCCATGAAGAGATGTCTGAAAAGAAAGGAGACACAGACATAGATTGTGAACTCTTAAAGGGCAGGAACCAGATCCTATTTTCATTGCATCCAAAGTACTACTGCTAAAAAGAAGACATGAAGCATGGTGAAATGCAGGAGGACACATCTGGAGCCAGACTGCTGGGGCTAAATGTTCTGGTTCCATCATCACTATCTGTGTGACCTCAGGTATTATCTTCCTTATAAGGCTTCTATGAAGAGTAAGAAGTTAATATTTGTAGATGCCTTAGAACCATGCCTGACATATAAGAAGTGTTATGTATATGGATTTTTTTTTTTTAAATAGTAGATCAGAAAAAACAAAGAGTCAGGAAAATTGTTGTGAGTTTGAACTCTGGCACATGCTGACATAGGTTCTTAATACCCATGATGAATATGACAAAATGAACTCCTTCTGTTCCTGTTACCTTTAGGAACACAAGGGCAGCGATTTTTCCTTTATTAAAGGACATAGCATTTTATTGATAATTAAACCACTTTAACTCAAGAATTAAACTGTATATTGGGGTGTGATTCCTCAGCAAATGTAATCATCTGTAATCATGTAAATGTAATCATCTGTAATGGTAAATTTGTGGGAAGAGAGACTTGAAACCAAATACAGAGGGAATCTTGAGACACAGGAGTTAGAAGGGACTGAGGCGTCCACAGGAGGCCAAAGTAAACAAATGTGCGTTTTGGTGAGAGTAGAAAACAGATGCTTCCAAATATATCGGTGTCATTCAAGGGAAATGCAGTGTCCAGACTGGTCTTCTCACGTTCTTTTCTTTTTGTAATTACAGGACACTTCTCTCTGTTACAGCTGGCTCAGTATAGGAATGACACCGCATAGAGAAGTATCAAACTTCAAATTTGAAGCGACTATTATTTAGAAAGGTATCATGCCCTCCTTTCCCCGTTGGCAGGATCAGTTTAAGGAAAGAAAGTGTCACTTTTACCAATATAACTTATATGTGGCTAATTCTAAATAAAGTATAATTACTGGCTATATTTTGTAACAACCTCCACAACATAGACTGAAATATTAATTTATGTCTCAGATTACTGAGAATAAATAGGAAATGAGCTTGTCAGCCAAATTAGGCTGTATTATCCTGTCACACACACTGCTCCTGCCCTGGTCATATTTATAACACACTGGATCAGCAAAATGGCCCAATACCAAGGGGTGAGGACCGTTTCAGCCGGTCCGGACAACAGGTGCATACATGGCATATGTGAAATAAAAAGTATGCGGACTATTATGTTGGCCGCACCAGCCAGAGTGGGATTATCAAATGCCAATAGCAGCACTTTGGGAGTGAGGACTCCTGATTATTGCCATGGTTCTGAAGATACATTTTTAGTGGAAGAACACATTTAACCTGGCCACCACGATGACAACTGAAATTGAGGTTTGTAAGCCTGCTGATGAGAATTTAGGAAAGAATGAGTATTACTGTGCTGGTAATACACTGAACCCCTGAGTCACTGTCCTACCCCCCTTCTTTAGAGATCTGCAAAATATTCCTTTAGAATTACTTTGCTAGACCACATGAAAGTTGTTTTATAACTGAACACTTATTATTTTTATTGGAAGAACTTTAAAATCTGAAACCTTTATACTGCCTTTGATAAAGTAAAGGACAGGGTGTTGTAATAAACCACTTGGAGTGTTAGATTGCAGTGATACAGAGTCAGAAGACAGGAAGACTAGGAACCAAAAATCTGGACTTGAATTCTGGCTTTGCTATTTGTTTGCTTACCCACTGGGATGAGTTATTTAATCTCTCCACATCAGAATTTTCTCATATTTATAGTTGAAGTAACAAGTTGTTGTATTGGGAATTAAATAGATTTTCAACATGAAAGTGTCTGGCACTAACAAATGATATTAAATACACATGAATAAAATTGAATAATAGCTGATATTATAATTCTGCTTTGATGTTAAGATTCTGTATACTTTTCATTTAATAAAATTTGCTCTCTGTCATAAGAAACATTTTTACAATAATCTATATGCTTCCATAGATCCAGATAGATCTGTTTCTTGATAGTACTCATCTTTCAATAAAAAAACAGAATTTATTCATTTATTATGTTCATATCTGCCTTCCTACACCATAATAAAAGTAGTTGAAAATGTTGCTTTTGTTTACTTTTGTTTTCCTAACCTAAGAAAACTACTTAGTACATAATGAGTACACAATAAATATTCTTTGTGACTGAATGCAAGCATCTATTGCTTCGATAAATAAAATCTTTGTTATAAATACTACCATGGAAGATTAGGAAAACAAATTTGTGAAAAATTGTATCAAGGACTTGACCTCATTAGAATTGTAAATAGTAGTCAGAATAACTAAAATCAAATTAAATAGTTGAGCAAAGTAACTACAGTAAAATTCAAGCAACAAACTATATTATAAATGTATGACATTTCGCAATTACTTACACTATCAAAAAGTCTTACCAGTGTTGACCACAAAACTAAGAAACATAGTTTGAAATATAGTAGGGATGAAAAATAGAACTTGTCTTTTTCTATATGACAGAAAGTAGTAGTGTATTTATGACATCTTTGATGATCAAATACAAATCATATAGTAAGCCCTGGATGCATGTCATACATAATGAAAAGTCAAATTGCCTTGCTGGTCTAGATTTTTGGCATTTTATAAACACTTCAGATTATCAGAGTGAATTGTGTTTTAATTTTTCCACTATAAGAATAAAATAGAGGTTTGTCCCCCCCATTGGTGAAATGTATATCTATCTTAGAGAACTGAAGAAATAAAATGAATAGAGTGTCTAGGATGTATATCACTAATATTTTTAACTTAAAAATCATCTATAATTACAGCACAGTATAGGGATCACAGCTTTCCTGGATATGCAGTCTCCTGAGACTGTTCCCTACCTCAGTGATGCCTTCATGAACTTCTACCTTCACCTTAGAGCTGACCCAGGTGAATCTCAAACCCATCATGGAACACCCACACATTTCTCATAATTCAAGACACTGAACCCCTCTGATTTCTGTACCTTGGAGCTAAGTCAACTAACAGCATTTGATGAAAGGAAATTTCACAGATTGGCAACTCTAAATAAGTGCTGAGAAATCAAAGTACTAAAATATCAGTATCAAATATGTATACCTAATATAACATGGATGAAATAGAATCCCTTAAATAACATTAAAACCCTAATTTTCCCCCTTGGCACAATTCACAGTACAGTCATGCTATTTAATATGTCTCTCCCACAAGTCTGTATACTCCAGGAGGATTTATGCTTATCTGCTATGGTCATTACTGTATATCCACCTTATTGACAGGTTCTAAATTAGAGGGAAGGGCTACTACATGAATAAGCAAGAGAATAAATGTGGGGACACAAAATATGAATTAATTACTTACAAATATACACATGCCCTTTCATTCTTTTGCCCTTAGATTAAGAAATCCATTAGAAAACTCCTCTGCATCTTGAATCATAGACTATCCATGAGCTCTTCATGAACAATGATTCTCTTTGCCACTTCAATGCAACCACCTGTGTCAGACTTTATGACCCTAAACATATACCTTTGTCATTGTCTCAATGGCAACGAGATATTTCATTGTCACCTCTTCTAATTTATTCCCCAAATGTCAGTTCATCAACTACTAATCTTTTCCCATGTCAATTTCCTACTGACCAGTTTTTTTCATCTTCTTTCTTTACTACTCAGATCCACAGTCCAACACTACACTACAATCACTCTCTACCCAATATCTTCAATCCCTTTGCTCTAGTCTACTTGCATCACATTCATACTTGAGCCTCAAGCACAGAAGAGCTCAAGACACAGAACAAAAGCAGTAGATAAAAAAACAAGTCTCTGCCTTCTCTGAGCTGACAGCCCATGAGGGAAAGCAGACATCAGCAACCACTTTAATAAGTTATGATGAGTCACTTAAGTCAGGAGGTTTAGGATGCTAAAGAAATTATGAGCTGGGAGACACAGGGAATATCTCAGCAACCCACTTGTCCTGTGTCTGCACCTGGATTGCTGTGAGCAGCTGAAGCAAAGACCCAGATGAACATATTCTGGTTGGCAACACCAGTTCAGTCTCAGGCACCCCATCCCATCTTGCTATGCTTTTCTGTTCAGTTCCCTCCACAATGACAACACCTATCTACTTCTTTAGAGTGACAATACCTATCTATTCCCTGGATACCTCCTTATTTTGACACCCAACTGCTTTCCCTTCATAGAGGAAACAAGCACAGCTGTCACCAGATGGTAACCAGAAGTTTTTCGTCCTTGCTTTGTCATGTCTTTGCTCTGCTTCTGTTTATCTTTTCTTACAGACAAAGCCAGAAAGCCAAGGAATCCAGCTGAAAGAAATCAAGATGGAGATAGAAGGAAGATAAGGGTTGTCACATTCTCGGGACCACATGAGAAAGCCTGCCCACCAGTACCATAACAATTAAGTTAAGAGCAACATTACAAAAAGAATAAATACAGTTTCTGGAAAATCCGGCCCTTTTCTCTGAAATCTGCTGATCCAGACCAGTTAGGCTCTCTTCTTCATCAACATTCCCCCACCTAAGTCCTTATTCCTCTCCAGTTTGGGGAGGTGGCATTCCTGATGGTAGTCCACCAAGTTCTCAGGTTTGCCAGCACCTGACTAAACTTGACTTTCTCCCACTAACTCTTGTCTCTCTCAAGTTTTGGCTTATGGGCAATGAGGTATAGACCTCCCAAAACATGCTTGTAATACTTAGGGAGAAACACAATGAATCTCATGGTCCTCATTATGAATCTCATGAATGAATCTCATGGTCTCATTATGGCAAACCTGGCACAATATATGGCACAACTCACATTACCATTAAAAAAAAGCAAAAACAAAAACAAAAAAACCCTGTCCTCTTCTTGCCTGTGGTAAATCACTCTTTTTTTTCCAGATTCCAGACTTCCCTTTCCAAATTCTACCTCTAAATCCCTGAAAATTTCATCCATCTTTTATCTCCTCCTCCCACATCTTTTCATTGCCTCTCCCTACTCTCCCCTGCTGCTTTCTGAACATTCATTCATTCACTCATTTGCCTTTTTAATAATTTTTAGTACTTTTTATGTGGCAGTCATGTTTCTAGGCTCTGGGGGATTTAAAAAAAAAAAAAAAAGCAAAAACCCCTGACAAATTTCTGGCCCACAATGGATCTTTAGTGGGAGGTGCAATAAACAATGTAATCATTCCATGTAAGTTCCAGAAGAGATAAAAGTTTTAGTAAAGGTAAATTGAGTATTAAAGAATGACCCAGGAGCTCTTTTAATTGGCACAGTGCTATTGGTTGCATGTGAAGTGAATAATGCGTAGGAAAGAAAATGAGAGAAGACAAATCTTAGAAAGAAAGAAATGTTGGGAAGAAAAATTAAGATAGGAGGTCCTTGAAGGTCAGCACTGTAGATAATTTTTATTACTAGTAGTATGATCCTTTAAGCAACAAGAAATAACTAGAATGAGCATAGAAATAGAGGCAATGCAACAATCCTTATTTTATTAATACATATATAGCAGAAAATCAAAACTTACTAAGTGGTAGGGAATTTAAAACTTGGTTACTTCATTCTGGTCTTGCTCCCTTGCTCCAGCTTGATGAACTTTGTGTTCTTGTGCTAAAAGTCACAGGGAAAGGAAGCAATGGGGATAACTGGATGTGCCATATAGATAAACGGAGGCTGGTTCCTTCTTTTATTTTGTTTTCCAGATGAATGGTTATTCTGAATGAATTCCAGATGACCAGACTTTTACTACCTAAATCCTATGATGAAGATCATTTTATTTAAATTTATTATTTAAATAACAATTTTTAAATTTAAAAATTTGTTTGTTACTATTTGTTTGCTATTTATTTGTTTTTTATTTTGTTATTTAAAGATGGAAGCATTTGTTTGTTATTTAAAGATGGGAGCCTTTAGACACTGAGTGGACAAACCTTAAGGGGGGGAGGGGTAAGGGAGAGGGTGCCATTAGCTGAGACCTGAGTTAAGGAGGCCCCAGGAGAACACATGCCAGGAAAGCACTGTGCATGCAACAGTTCTGCATCATGGAGGCAGGTTTGATGTAGGAAGAGGAAGGAGAAACAGTGACAAGAGACTCAAAGCACGGTGTGGACTCTTTAAATGGAAAGATTAAGGCAAAGAGAACAAAACGTTCCAGAGTGGGGGGAAAGTTTGGGAGAAAGGTTTTGCTGTGATGATATTAAATAAACAGAGTCTAACATTAGAACCAGACAGACCCAAAAAGGGAAAACAGGACACAAAGCAAGACAGACCCTGACCTGCCCATCCAAGTGAGAAAATATTTAATGATACATAATGTCAAGTTGCTCTGTCCCCTGGGAGTGTCTGAGAAACTGAGTCCGTAGGCATATAGTATGCCTAAAGTAAAGACTGCCCAAAGAAGGACTGCAGTGGAGGACTATGGGTGTCTTGGTGGTGGGGGTGGTGTGAGTATGCATCTGAGGATGCGTACGGTTCTATGCTGTGGAACAAATACTACACTAGTGTTGTAAATTAATCTTCCTCAATAAAAAATAAGTAATAAAATAAACAACATAAATACTATTGAGCAAATGCATCACTATTCAGAGCGACCAAAAATCAACAACAAAAGACCTGCAATCACATTTATAATATATCAAGCATAGACTCTGAAGGTAAACAGAACAGCTTCTCTCCACTCTTTAAACTCCAGAAAATACACAGTCATGCTGGGTGTAGCTTTAACTGCGAGCCACTCATTCCTTCTGTGGGCTAACCTCACACCGAGTAGGAACCTTGAAGGCAGGGAGAAATCAGAAACAGAACCAAAGACACAAGAGACTGCTTTCTCTTAGAGCCCACACTGGGCTCCCCTACCCCAACTTCCTTCCTCCCCTTGATTTCTAGCAGTTGTCTGCCCATCTCTACCCCCATCTCACCATCTTGTGGAAACTTAGAATAATCCTGTGTTTCTCCCAAACTTTTCTTCTTTGCTAGCTATTTGTAAAGTCACTGTACATGCCCTGTTCAGCCTCCTTTGGAGAGACTGTTCCTCCAGCAAAGGCAAGACTCTTTTCTGGAGGTGCCACCCACGATGCACAGCTGTGGGTCATCAGTTGGCTATCTGCTGGAACTTTGCAGACATAACAAAGACCCAGCTGAGATTACAAAACACACAGCAATCGCTGGGAGATGGTGAAGATCTTCCTTCGTGATATCTTTACAACTAAGATAAAACTTTACATGAGACCAGGAGAGAATGTGGAATGCTTTTTCTTTTGGTACATTTAGAGCAAAAAAAAAAAAACACTCTCTAGCCTTTTTTTCTCCCCTCTGCCTTTTTTACTCTGCACTCTCCCTCATTCCCAGTGCTACCTTCCTCAGTCACTCACAGAGAGACTAAGAGAGGAAGTTATTTTCTTCCACACTCAAGTCCTCATTGCCTTTGCTCGTTTGAGAACAAATGTTCTCCAGAGAACCTTTCTAATTCTTATTGCCTCCCAAATCTGATCACAGTGGCAGAAGTGGTTAATGGACATCTGTAATGAAGAAAATATAAAGTTGGAAGCCTGCAGTTGTGAAATACCAACCAGAAGACAAGGAGAGACCTTGTTCTTTTAAAAAATGTTAAAATAATACCAAGCCTCTGTCCCTTGATGTCAAAACAACTAGTTAATTCAGCAATTCAGTCTTAAAATAGTAAGTGCATACAAAGCAATGAAACAGAAAGGAAAGAACATTGGGGTCACTACAACAATATTAATACCTAAGCATCCTGCAATCTACCAAACATTTTTACAGATATCAGAGCCTCTGACTCTAAGATTTTGCAAGCAACACCCCCAAGCTGCCTGAATCCTAGGTTACCCCTCTACATCCCAGTCCATGGTAATTATTTACTGATGTCACTTAAACTCTCTTAATGTATTCCATTTTTCTCATTTGCAAAGGAGCACCAACATTTTATCTGATTTTTCATGCTATGGTAAGGATCATAAATGTACGACACATTGAATATCTCTTTAAAAAGTTATTATACAAAAGAAGTCCCTGAAAAAATTGTTTTGTAATTTTAAAATTTTATGTTATTTGTTATTGAGGTAATGTTGGTTTAAAACATTGTATAGATTTCCTCTATAAATCAACATCTGTAGGTATTACATTATGCCCACCACTTAGAGCCTAATTGCAATATTTTAAGTTTTTTAAAAAAATTAAGTGAGACATATTCAAAGTTATAAGTATATTTAAGCAAAGAATTCAATCTGGGCAGTGGCCAACCAGAAATGAAAAAATATTCACAGACAGGAGCCTTGGGAAAGAGTTATATGAATAAAGTGGGAAAGAAAAGTAAGGGAATTATTTGATTAACTATCCTTTAAGGTTAATTTTGATCTGTTTACATAGGCCATATGACATTAGAATCACCTAGAATATAAAAAGATGGTGTTTACCTATTAAAGGTATTAAAAAATTCAAGAAATAGTAATATTCAATGTATTATCATTTCTCTCTCTTCTCCGATAAAGATCCAGTGACTGAGCAAACTAATGATCCAAAATAGTATGTCCAAACACTGAAGCCATACATATAATAAACATACTTCTTATGGTTAGGTGCCAGTTAAAAATTAGGCATGTTGGACAACAAAATTAATTTAATTCTACAGCTATAAATAATGTTCTATAAATTACTACATAATCAAGACATAAAAAGTCCTTTATGAATTATAATCCCTTTCTAGTTTAGGAAAAAGGGTCCCCATTGCCTATTCTAGGACCTTCCAGAGAAGTTACCTATTAAATTCTTGAACTTCCTGTTTTATTTTTCCACTTCAATCCTCATTCTCTTCTCTCCACTCTCCCTACTGTGAAGTTTCTGATTATTCCCCTACTATCCATGCTGCCCAGCTTGGGACCTCAACCCCTTTGCCCTGCAGTCCTCTGTACACCACAAACCATCAAACCATCACGAAATCACTACAGTGACCAGTCTAGAATCTCTTCCAACACCATAATGAACATCTCTTACTCTGAGCAGAGAATATAGCCTAAAAAACATGTGCTGACATGAGGGCAGAATTCAGGACTTGCGGTGTGTGTGTGGCGGGGTGGGGGGGGGTTTAAAAACCTACATATTCCATCTTTCCAGTCACCATTTCATACAACCTGTGTGAGGGCAGTTTCCCCAGTCCAGATAGCAAGTCTGCCTCCTGCCTTCTCTCCTCAGGCTTCACATACTTGTGGCAATCAGTTCATTCAGGTTCTCCCCAGAAATCTAGGCTCCCCATGCATGCACAGGTGGTTTAGACTGGAAAGCCACTGTGTTCCATGCAGCCAGTCCCACATTCCCAGGGAGCAGAGCTCAGCGTGAATGGCAACCAAGATGTACATCTAACAAGCCCAGAAGAACTCTGCCTCTTTCCTCCCATGAGGGAGGGGGGGTTAAGGGGTTAAGGGTTAAGAAGAGATGCTAAATATTCCTGCACCACTCTCTGCAGGAAAGAGCATCCTGTCTGATGCTGCATCTGTAGAACAAGTTTCCTAAACGCACAGATTACCCAACACTGTCTCCTGGGGTCTCACTTACTCTGAGCAACCTGGGTGGATGGTCACTCCCTGTGACCTCCTCATCCTGTCCCTTCTTCAAACTGACCAGAATTAATATATAACTTTGCTTCTCTATTGAAACTACACTGGGTAGCACTTTTCACAGATTGACTAAACCCAAAATCTCTCTTTCCCAGGAGTTCTTTCTAGAAGCATCTACCCAGCCCACCCTGGCCCTGTTGGGGTTGCTAGACTCCACACTATCACACCAGCACCTCAGAACACAACCTCACATAATCCTGTCAAAATCGAACTTAGAACTCTCCAGACAGCATACTCATTCTAGAATATTTAACCAAACTTTTGCTTCCAACACCAAAACATTAACCAGGAAGAGGTGACTTAGTAAAACTGCCACACAGGCACTACCTTTAGAGGAAAGAATAAGACATTATCTAATTTTATGACCAACTTTTTTACTTTCTAAACACTTTAATCCTTCCCTTGGGGGATGGATTACAAAGCAGAATAACATGTACTTCCGTGGCCAAGTAGAAAATGTGTTTCCTTCCTAGAGGCCCAGTTTGTTCTTTAAGAGTTCAGCAGGAGGACCTTCCAGAAGAAAAAAGCATCATTTCATCCAACATGGCAGACTTCTTTAATCTCAGGAAAAGTACAGGGGTGAAGATACCTTACAAATGAAGGAAGACCTGGATGGGGCAGTGGTTTGGGGAAACCAGAGTTTAAGACTCCACTTGAGATTACAAAAGAAGAAATTAAGACCAGCTGGTCATCACAGGAAGTCCTATAGTAGAAACACAGCACGAATTACACTAAATCCCATTCATTTACCCTGTTATGTGCCAAGCATTGTGTAAACTTGGTCTCAACCCTGATCCACTGCCAGTAATTTATTAGAAGCTTTGCATAAATGCTACTTTGTTCAGGGTTTTTATAAGTGCTGTGCTTAGGATCATGTGTATATCAATGAGTGATGAACCATCCTTTCCTATTTATAGCACAGAAATGGGGGGGGGGGTTTAAAAAATCATTATTTCAAATTAAAACAAGAGACAATTCTTCTAGCTTCCTGAGGCTTATATTCCTCACAATATAATTTTCACAAATGCTTTACTCCCCCAGCAAAAAAATTTATTTAAAACAACCCAATATTACTTTAAACATTGTTTCTTTTAAAAAATAATCAGTTTAACTTCATTTTCTCTATATCTACTCCCTCACAAAAATTAAAAAATAAAAAAATGAATACTCCCCCAAATCTATCTGCTCTTAAAAATGGAGCAATAAAAACTTGGGTAAATAGTTTTAGCTTGTCTGTAGTAGCTTCAGAAATTGTGTAGTTAATGTTTTCACTATTTATTCAGAAAAAAACGTAGTTGATAATAAAGAAAAAAGTGAGGAAAAGCCCATTAGAAATCACTTCTGCCTTCTGGGTGTGGCTTATAAGGAAGGTTTATAAGAAGTTGTCATTCTAGCTGCTGCTTTGCTAAGATCAGGTAGTTCCCACATTGCTGCAAAAAAAGTTAATTTCCTATTCCATTTTTTTCTGACACATTTGAGCACTTTGGCAAAATAAAAGTTAGGTTTTCCACCAGGAAAGAGCTAGGCTTCAGGCTGAAACTATTGGAATGCCATTATACTTCCTATTGCTTGTTAAAGAAATGTGAAACATATTGAAGGGAGGGCCATACCTAAGGGGAACAATAACTATACAAATATGATCAATGTTGTATGAAAATTAAACAAAAAAAAATATAAAGTTTTAAAAATCATGAAACATCAAGATGAGACTCAATTGTGACAGTGCATTTCTGGACTCCTGGTGATGTTTGGAAACATAACTGCAGGACCCAACCTTTGTAAAGCACACTATTTTCAACTTCTTAATAAACAGAGGAGTGTTTCTAATACTCACATGTACATTGCATAGATGCAGCCTATTCTCTCCAGACTTTACAAGTGCAATGAGAACATCTTCATGACATTATCCTCTGGGATATGCTAAATTAAGTGAACAAGGAAGCCATTAAACTGAGGTGGCTTGAATACCATGGTAGACGACTGTGTCGTAAACAAACTAACATCTATGCCTATAAAAGCTTTAAGGTTAAGAAATCAAAACCAGACCTCAAGGCTTTAAGGTGAAGCCAGTCATTTCCTAAAACTTGTTACTGCCTTTTCTCTATAAAAATTCTTTCACCAAACTCTTGGTGGAATGTGCCTCACAAGTTCTGTTTGGACTTGGTACTACCTGATTTAAATTGATTTTTGCTCAGATAAACTATTTTTATAATTTTATAAATTCATAATATGCCTCACTATATCTTATAACAGATGTGATTATTCCCCTCTCTTTTAGAATCTTAATGTTTTTGAAAGAACTCTGTGCTACAGTTCCTAATTTGGGCCTATAACATCCCTGTAAGAAACATTTCCACTCCTGTCCCATAATTGAGGAGGAAACCTAATGGGTCACTTGTCCATGGTTGCTCAGCACCTTGCCATTAGAATTATGTCCCCATTGAGGCCTTTTTTTTTTTCACCTTTTTTCACCAGGACAGAGTAGTGAGGGTCAGGGTGAAATTGAGTCAAAACAAGAGGCAAAAGCCTCCAACTGACAAGCCCCAGGTCCATATCAACCACGTGTAGCAGTTGCCACTCAAAATGCAGTTTAACAAGGGATTTTATTAACAAGGACATTCAACAGGGAAAACAAAAAGTCCTTAAAGCCACAAGTGGCCATTATCTTACTCCAGTCACCATTCTCAGTTCCAAAGGTCTCAGTTCCAAAAACTCAGTCCAAGATGGTGCCCCTCCAAACCTCAGAGGTAGGCACTTTCACAAAGTCCAGTCCTTTCTCCTGCGTCTTCTCTTTTCTTCTTTTCTCTCAAGTGTTCCATGCTGCTCCACTTATCCAAGGCTCTTCAAACTCCTTCCACAATTGCTGATGCGCAAATCAACTTTCCAAATCGCTCACCATCTCTAGGTACCACATATCACCTTGCTGCAATGCCCATGCCATACTCTCTACACTGGCTACTCTTCCACTATTCTCTGTTCCTTGCCTTTTTATCTCCCCTGCTTCTGGTCCAACTTCCTGTTCCAACTGCTTCCACTGGCAATTTAACTGCCACACCCCCAAGGGGGAGGGGCAAGGGAGGGGCCAACCGCCACAACCCAAGAGTGGGGGAGGGGCTAACAGCTACAGCCCAAGGGTGGGGAAGGGGCACCCAGTTTCAAGGGGGACCATTCAACAATAGCTCAGATCCAGGGACCTTGAACAGGTGGCCCATGAGGTCCCTTAAAGTCTGTGCCACCCCTCAATACCATCAGCTTTCCTTATGTCAGAACAAACAGGAAACACCATGACCTAGAAACAATGCCACTATTTGCATAAATTCTCTCCTCATAGATTATTCACTCTCCTCAGGCTTTTTCTCTCACTGACTCTCCAGTTCTAAACTGGCCACATCTCTCCAGATCTCCCTTACATTCAGACGGAGTCAGAATATCCTTAGAGCAGCAGATACCACCTTTGATTTGTCAAGATCACTTGTGAGGTATGTTAAAAGACATTAGCTATGAAAAGCAGTAAAACCAAAACTTATAAATAACTTACACTTTATAAATCAGGGACGATGCACTGCATTGCCACAACTTATAGTCAGCACTTTCTAGGGGCAGGGAGAAAGAAAGTGTCCTGCACAGTCCTGGAAAGTCATCACCTGCCCCTTACTACATTTCAAGGTACTAATGAGGGAAAGTGACTGAAGATGGCCAGTGTGAAACACAGAGGCTTAAACTTCTACCAAAGCAAAATAAGATGAAATGCAAAGGCAGAGGATCAAAAATATGTACTGCATGTGCAGTCTTGAAACATCAGTTATTTAAAGTGCCTGTTTTTGATGTCAGAGTTTAAACTCTGCTTCTGTGGGGCAGGAAAGGACAAATATTTACTGAATGCCAACTGGACAGCAACCATGCTTAGTATTTTTAGAGACATATTCAGTTCTCAAAAGGAGGACTCAGTTCCATTTTTCCAGTGAGAAAAAGGAGAATTTAGATATTCAGACAAAGCTTCCTTATGTTTTATAGGTAGTAAATAACAGCTGGGATTTGGACCAACATGTACCAAAGCCCATGCCACAGGATACCTACGTGCTTTTAGACTTTTTAATCCAATATATTTAACAGGCTTTGGCTTAGAAGTTAGTATTACTTATAGAGTCCTGGAACCTCTCTCTGAGCAAGATGCTCTGATTGGGTTGTGTTGTAAGGTAAGTGGGTAGGGGGTTCTAGGGAGAGTCCCCAGTTTAGGATTTCAGATCCTAATCAAAGTTATATATCGCAGAACATAGTTGGTCCCATTCTGTACTTCCAAAGTCAAGTGCTCTTCTTATTTTGGGTCATCTGTTATGTTGAATTATAAGCACCCTTAGTCTCCATTAGTAAATTTAATTGGAATTTGAATACATAGCTTTGTTAATATTTTAATACAGTAAAGAGCTGGTGTATCTTGTATTACGATATATTCCTTTTTTAAACCCTATGCATTTTAAGTCAAAGTGCTTAATTTTATATTTTAAGCACGTCTCTGGAAAGAATAGAAGTTGAGGGCCGGGCACGGTAGCTTGTGCCTGTAAGCTTCAGCCTATGAAGTGGCCGGGGCTAGGGATTGTGGTTTGAGTCCAGCCTGGGGCCCGTAGCAAGACCTAGTTCCCAAAAAATAGCTGGGTGTGGTGGCACGCACCTTTTATCCCAGCTACCTGGGAAGCTGAGACTGGGGATTGCTTGAGTCTGTGGTACCCTGGGCAATGTGAGCCTGCGGTTCCATGGGCAAAAATAGCGAGACCTAGTCCAAAAAAAAAAAGAATAGACCTTGACAAAGTATCACTTATCTTTCAAATTTCCAACTTTGGTATCATTTCGTGAGAAAGCATAAAACCTATAAAACCTATTTAGAACATGAGCTCATCCTTTTAGCTAGAATGGCTTCCTAGAAAAATATTCAAAAGAAACTATAGAGATAAATGAAGTCAAAACATTCTTTTCACCCCCAAAAGACCAGAGATTGAAAGTGGATAGAAGAAAACACTTTTAATATATCAGTGCATCTAGTGGTCTCCACTTCAAATGGGTTTATCTTATGTGAGTTTTCAATTTCATTACAGCGAGAAACAATTACTTAGAGGCAGGAAGAAGCAGGAGCTGTCGCTACTATTTTAAAAAGCAAGAGAGAATGACACCTATAAAATAATTAATTGTTTGACTCAAAGGAAATATAACCTAACTTTGAGACTGTTAAAAAATTTATCCAAAGTAAGCAAATTTGAATTTGCTTAAAATTCTCTGTCTGAGTGATTTTTCATCCAAGTGCATATTTCATTATAGAAATTTAACATAGCTCTAATCAACTATATCAGAGAAATCCACAGGCATTAAATGCTCATCAGGCAGTCTAACTAATTCTATGAAAGTCACATACCTGTAGCAGGCTGGCAAATCTCTTGAGAACCTCCTATACAGAGAACCCATATTTAGATTCCATGAGCACAAAATCTAACTTCAAGCCTGATTAAAATATAAGAACATGCAAAAGAAAAGCTCAACTTTTAGTAGACATCACCTTTGAAAAAATGGAAATTGCATGCTAGAAAGAGAGGTTAGATGATAATGGTGTAGAAGTGGGAAAAAATGGCACATAGAAACACACACTCAGTGGGAAAGAACTTTTTTGGTTTGTTTTTAATGAGGTAGATAGTTGAGAATGTTTATAGGATAAACATCTCACAAGATAAACAAGCTGAAGGAAACAGTATAGATGGGTAATTGATGAGGCAGTCAAAGTAGCAAAACTGCAGGATGATCATTAGCATTTACCAGAAATGCAAGAAATGGCACAAAAAGGAGGGACAGTGTTGGAGGGATAGTGGTGCAGGAGAAAGACAGTGGTGCAATCGAGGGCTCAGCAAAGAACAAAAAGAGGAATGGAGGATCTCTTCTCATTTCCTGACCTCTGATTCTCTCCTCAAATTCATGAGTTATTTATTTACTGATTTATTTACTGAGGAGACATTTCCTCAGTGTTCACAATGTATCAGATACTGTTTGACACTGGGGATAGAGCCACACACAGATCAAATAAAATCCTTGCTTCTAAAAACAATAAACAAATAACTAGAGGCCTAGATTTCAGTGTTCAAAATCCTAGCCTCTTTCCCCTCCTCCCTGTCCAGCTCATCTTCCTACAGTCCACCTATAGAAAGCTGTTAATGCCAGCACCTCAAAGCAAAAAAGAAAACAAAAAAATAGGATTCATCACAAGCTAAAGACCTTGCCTACAGATAAGCAGGTCTGAATGACCTAAAGCCCTCCTGAAGTTTTGATTTGATTCTGAAGACTCATTTTACCATGAAAAAGCAACAACTTAAGTGGCAGGAGGAAAGAGATAAGCTCTCCCACTCTTTCATCTCAGACCCTCTGAACCCAAGTACTCAGGTTCATTGAACAGTGATTCACTGCTTGTTTCATTGTGAAGGTCAAACATTATAGTCTCTCAGAACTAAGGAAATAAGGAAGCCATTCAGTAGATTAAATAATCATTACTTAATATTAAAAACAATATTTATTGAATACTTTTTATCTACAAAACACAGTGATCAATATAGTCATATGGATCACTTAGAAAACAATATTTTACAGTCACAAGTTGGCCTTCTTAGTAGTAATACATTCATTTTTCAGATGAGAAAACAGAACCTTAGAGAGCTCAGGAAGCAAATGTTGTACGTAGCACGGCAACCGGGCACCAGAGCTTATGTGCTGATAAGCTACATCCTCCATTTTTCTTAGTTTCTCACAACTCCCACCACAGAGTACCTCAAACTGAGTGACTCAAAACAACAGAAATGTATTGTCTCACAATTCAGGAGGCTGGAATCCTGTAATCAAGCGTTCAGCAGTACCAGGCTCCCTCTGAAACCTGTAGGACAATTCTTCTTGGTTTCTTCCAAGATTCTGATGGTTTCTACATAATTAGGTCCCTTGGCATACAGCTTCCTCAGCCCAAGCTCTGTCTTTATCATCCCATGGCATTTTCCTTGTGTGTCTCCGCCTCCGCAAAGCTGTCTTCTTGTTCCAGCCATATTGGATGAAAGGCCCAACCTACTTAACTAACAATCTGTGGCGATTTATTTCTGAAAAAGGTCACACTCTGAGGTGCTAAGGATTAGGATTTCAACATATCATTTTGGTGGGACATGATTGAACCCATAGCACCAATGAATGGAAATATTACAAGGAGATGGAAAAACACAGGTCTCATTCTCGTGCTGTCATTATCAACTGGAAATGTTACTTTGGAAGAGGCATATTTCTTCTGTTAAATTCATTTCCCTCACTTATCAAACAGAGACTTTGAATGTGTGTGAAGAAAGAACAGGAATCAAAGAAAACCCTCAGGAGTAAAACCTAAACATCCAAGCAGGCAGATAGGTCGCTGCCTGTGGCCCGGGTCCCGGCTCTTGGAGCTCTCTTGCCAGCAGGAAGCGAGAGGGGTCAGGCCTCTCGGGTGAGTCCCCCAGGAGGGGGGATGGTTGGTGGGGGAGCAGGCCCCACCCATCAGTAAGTGGCTGCTGACGGGCACTTACAGCCAGCCTGGGTAGTGCCATGTAGCCCCCAACCCCTGGAAGTCAGGGGCATGGAAGGGCGAGCGGTGGTCCAGTCAGCCCACCCCCCATGCTGGGCGGGCAAGCGGGAGCTGGGGCGGGGGGGGGGCAAATGCCCCTTCCATTTCTCTCTTACTTCTTACTCCAGCTAAACTTGAGAGGAACCAGAATATGCACAACGCCAACCCCAACATAGAACGGGTGAGGGACCAGGCAAAAGTCCAGCCCACAGGCCTGAGCTGGACACAGCAGATGGACAACCAAGTGAACCAGTGCATGCAAGACCAGAAAAACAACTGCAGAGACACAATGTCACCATGCACACTTCTGGCGCTCTCCGGGCCAAGACCCGGGTCTTCATTTTGGAGATATATTCAAGGAGAGCAACACACCCTCCCCTCATTACGGGAGAGGAGGGATGACCAAAGAGGGCCTCACATCAAAACTGCAAACTGAAGCAGAGGAGATGATCTTCAAAGGCCATTGGCAGAAGCCTGAACTCACAGAGAAACTTCTTGACCAACACTGGCTGGGGGCAAGAGCCCCTAAGTGTGACACCAGAGCCATAAGGAAAAGCAGCAAAGCAATGAAGATGGGATTGGATTGGAGAGGATGGCCTGCAGCAAGAAAACATGGACAGATCACAAATAAATATAACCTGATCGCCCAACGCAAACTTAAGACTGAAAATCTAACAGCAAGGTTCGTCTGACCCAACAACGCAGTCCCTCACCCAGAGAAAAGACACTAACATAGGAAAGAGACTAATGGACTTGGCACAGCTAATAAACAACAAAGAGTGTGGTTTGAAAGAATGGAAGGGGCACCGAGGGAGGAGGGAGGGGGGAAAAAATAACACAGAGGTTGTAACCTAAAGAACAAAATAAAATAGTATAAATATAAAAAAAATAAAAAACAAAAAACTATACATCCAAAAGAATGTGGGAGAGCAAAGTACCTGGAAATAAAAACTAATCATTGACTTTGGTAAAAAATTTTTGAGTGAAAATTATTTGAGTTTGCACAGTACTTGGTTTTTGTAGATAAAAGATATCAGGACATTGGGAGTGTATGTCTGGTTAGAAGGAGATCCAAGCTAGAAATGCAGGTATTGAATTATTTGTACAGCAGTAACTTAGCAATTAGCAAAGTTGATATAATCACCAAGGGAAAGCATAAAACAAGGCAATTAATGATCCAAAGAACAAGCTTGTAGATGTCTATTTTTAGCATTAGATAGAGGAAATGAACCCAGAAAGGAGACCAAGAGTTATTCATAGAGGTCATAAAAGAACCGTTTTGTGTTACGGAATTCTAAAGGGGGGAATGTGAAGAAAAAGTTAATAGAGCTATTGCTCAGAGAAGGGTGTGGATAGAAATAACTGTTTTGAAACAGCTGCCAACTAATCTGCCTGTTTTCAATTCTACCTTAGACAGTCTATTCTGCTACATGTATTCTGGAATATTCTCTCCAGGTATGCCATCTGCTTACCATTTTGGGGGGGGGGTTTCTTTTGCCTTCTGGATAGAATTCAGATTCTCTGCCATGCTTACATATCTAACATCCAGACCTTGCTGAATCCTGCCTCATCACTTTGCCTTTCTGTTCTGGTCCTCTCAACACATTACACACACACACACACACACACACACACACACAACTTAGCAAATACCAAATGTGTCTGCCTATTTAATTTCTTCTTTGACTATGTAACCTTTACAGCTTGTAATACCTTCTTCTTTTCCCACCTTTTCTAGCTCCTTCTCATCTTTCAAAGAGTTGTCTTTAAGTAATGGGTTCCCTAGCATTATATTTACTTACTATTTACTTACTTGTCTGTCCCACTGTGACTTGTATTTTATATCTTCAGTATCTACTACAGTCTCTGGCACATGTAAACTATTCAATCAATATTTTCTAAATGAATGAAGAAAATGAAAGCATGAATGAATCAAAAGCATGAGGAAGAGGAAAGGTGAAGTGAGGTCTTGTTTTGTTTTCAGTTGCAGTGGTGAATAATTTAAAAAAATTATTTAAAGAAAGTGATGCCATGTCAAGAGTGGAAACATATTTAGATGTATCCTGTAGAAAGTAAAATTAGTGCAACATTCATAAGAGACACTAGATGACCCTGTTTCACATGCTGTTAGTGGTCATCCCTGGTATCATTGCTATGGTCAAGAAGTAGAGACACTACTGTCACCACCATGGCCACCACAGACCTGAAGCTGCTATGCACAGTAGAGACAGAAAAGGAGGAACACCTGGCATTCACTCTGCCCAGAATGTACCCAAGAAGTCCCTGGTTCCCCCCCTCCCCACCATGGCTGCCTTAAGACTCAGAGTACCACTGCCTGGAATTCCCCTTTCCAACCAAAGGGGAAAGGGAGGAGATAGATTGCTTGTCCTCTCTGCCTCTTTCCTCCAATGCCTATCCTGAGATGCAGCAGTTTTATGCAGTCCCTCAGGATATATGTCCCAATAATGTGCCCTTTTTGTGTTTGTTCTCCCTCCCCTTTATTTCTCTACTCTTGTGTCCCTGAGATTGCACCAATAAGGTGTCACCATGCTAAGTTCTGAGTTCTATTTCTAGAAAATCTAGATTAAAAAAAGTAACTTTGAAATCCTTGAATGTTAAATATACTGTGCATAACTAGAAATGTAAACATTCAATTTTTTTAATGAAAACATTTATTTTTGTCGGGTTCTGCAGTGAACTGGGAAGAGCCAGTCCTAGAGAAGCGTTGCTGAAGGAGAATGGAGACTCAAGAGGAAATGGAAAATGAAGTCAAACAACAAAGAACTAGCAATTTTCCTGGTGGAGCAGCAACAGGAGATAATCAGAAACACATGGCTATGGTGAGTATAAATGTATTCCCCAACCAGCACAATTTCCCTTAAAGGAGCATCTACTAAGAAGATTTTCTTCCATTGTGTTTATAAGTTAATGTGCTTCCTGTATTGTGAAATGCTAGAAGTGTTGGATTCCACAAAAATAAATATATCTACAGAGTGATTTACTTTCGTGAAGACAAGTATAACTGTCTACACTTTATATATTAAACTAAAATCATTTTGAAACGTGGCACATTATCAACCAAACTCTAAACAACTTATCTTGGGAAGAAACCAGAAGTGACAATAACACATTTGCTCAGTAAGGGCCTTTGGAAAGTTAGAATGGAAAAAAGAATTAAAATTTGGCCAAAAAGAATACTTCCTCACTGTGGAAAGTTGGCATATACAGTAACTGATCTCAATCTGAGTTGAAATGCAGTTTTAGACATTGAACCAGATCTTGATTTTTAAAGGTGGAGACGATACAACCACTCACCATAAAATACTTGCTACTACAGAATCGTCTATTGCTAAACTGATAAAGTACAAGAGTCTTTTTTTAGAAACAACTGCAACCAAAAAGATTGGGAATTCATTACTTATTCATGAAAGTATAAAAACTAAGATTCAAAAAATGCTCCTTGAGTATGCTTGAGCTGTGGATGATTTTCCCTACAGACAGTACAGTATTCTTTGGAAGAAATACTTTTTCAAATGTCCTTAGGTGAATTATTTAATATTTTTTTCCTCTTTAGTTTCACAAGTCCAGACTCAACTTATATTCAACTTATACTCAATTTATATTGAAGGGAATCATGATATTCTTCAGAAAACTATGCAAATATATATGCATAGTATTTTTCATAAAATGCTGATTTATATTCAAATGCTTTCTGGAACCCATGAACCATAGGTCAAAATCAGCTGCTTAACATAACTTTAAAATTCAGATAAGGATGAATGAGTATCAATAGAGGAAAATCCTACCAATGTGAACAGTTTGGCTTGTTGATAAATAACAAAAACAAAAATTATAGGTAGAAACAGTGCTATTTCTATTAAATGCCTAGGGGTTTTGAGGAAAATAAATGAGGTATTCCATCATTTTTTTTTTCATAAACTTCATAAGTAAATGCTTTTGTAGATTGGTCTCAAAGACACTTAACTTCAGCTATTTGAAAGAATATTTAATCTGGTTTATCATTACATGAAGCATTGTTTATTCTTCTTTTAGAACACTTTTACAACAACTGAATTTTTAACTGATTTTAACTAAGACCCATGTGATATTTTCTAACTTCCTTTCTATCTTTGATTAAAAACAAAAATAAACAAACAAACCAAAAAACACACCAAAACTGGCTTTAAACCAATAGCTGGCACAAGTTCAGTTAAAAATAGAGAAATGTTTGGAAATTCACCTTTCATATTCACTAGGTTTTTAAACTATAGTTGTGAATTTAAAATTTTGCTTATGGCTAAAATAGTTAAGACTGTAAATTATTTGGAAAAACCCATCATGTGTTTGGCATTTTGGTGAAGAAAACTCTAGAAAGAATATTTTACACAAGCAGCCAATAAGTTTCAGATGGTTTATAAGTAGCAGGAGATCCAAAGCTGAATGGAATTTTCTGTGACAGCCTACACATAACAGCTAACATATGCTAGGTTGTAGGCAAAAGCAGGAGTCATATAAAGTCAAAAGGAGAGTAAAAAAAAACTTTATGTACACGAATAAAAAGCTTTTTGTCCAGAATTCCTAGCAAGCAGAAATTTTAGGTATCTAAAGAGCTAGCCCATCTCAACTATTTTTACAGAAATTATATTTATTAATATTGAAAACAAATGGCTAGCCAAATCATACTGTATATTCATATATGACCTACTCAAAAAATGCAAATAAGTTAATGCTAGATAAATGAACAAAAACTGTATATTCTTCAATTACTTTACAGCATTTCATAAGTGAATCACACTTGCAGTTGAAGTTTCATTTAGAATTGTGTTCAGGTGTTACCTGCTACTCTTTGTTATATTTCTTGGTCAAGATGTTTGCTGACAATGTCGATAACAAAAGACGTCACTGACTTAAGTTTTCCATTGTTTTTGTTCTGATCTAACATTATTTTGCATTTTAATAAGCTCTTACAGTTGTGACTTCACAGATGGTTATTAGAGCTTTGAATTTACTTCTATCTAGAGCATCTGTTTGTAGGAGGAGCCAGGTGGATATATGTGTCCATATCATACATTTGTCCTGTGGCCTGTCTACACATTTTTGAATGTCAGTCATCTTATTTGCAAACTGATGACAGAAATCCCACCAGCCTTACCTGTCTCCTAGGATTGTGAATCTGAAAGGCAACACATGGGGTTTTAAAAACCAGATGATAATGGTGCTGTAAGTGTTAGCAGTCAATAGATTTGGGTAGTAGAAAATTATGTTCCAAACAATACTCACAATCACAGAATCCACCGAAATTGACCACAACTCACAGCTACTTACAGCTCCCTAAATTATCTTACTATATTACTTATAGCATATAGACTTAAGGCTTTGCTATCATGAATTTTTTTGTCTGTTTACTAGACTATTTGAAGATCATCCTTTCACCAAAAGACATGAACATTATCAAATTAGAATAGAGAGTATGTGGGTTTTTGCTTTGTCTTTTTCCCAACACTTTACAAGATTAGGTAATTAGAATAGTATGTAATTCATATTTATATGTAATTACATAATTCTATAAGTAATACAATAGTGTGTCATTTTGTTTTTGAAGAAATTTATTGTTGGAAAACAGAATTTCAGTGTAGCGTTGCATCTGGAATACTCCGTGGGCACTCATACTATCCTGAGAAAAGAGACACCTAATGTTTATCAACATTTATAAACCGTTTGTGTTCCTGAACTGTAAATCTTTAGCTCACTTAAAATCCTAATATTTTACAAAGAATTCACCCCACTCCCACCACCTCCAAATTGTTTCATTCAGCTGAAGATGGAAGATCAAATCATGGCTAGGATTTTCTGGAAGTAAATGTAAGAAGTTGAAGTTACCATGTGTTTCACTGTCAAAAGGTCACTCCGGGCTGTGTATACTCTGGATCCCTTTCAGACCTCATGGAAGTTAATTTTAGTTTTACAGAAAGGACACAGAGAAGCAGACTGCAGACAGCCAACTTTGCAAAAAAATTGTCCAAGTTATCGTGGGACCTTCTTACCTTTCTGATTTCCTGTGCATTACTACCGGTGAGAAGGAAGCACCGTTTGTCCAGGGAGAATCCGATTTTGCATCCGCTTGCCTGGCTCTGGATGGGTGTGTTGGAGGTACCCCCAGAGACAGCGGCTGTGAGCTTCCTCGTCCCTCGGAGTGTCAGGGTCTGGTAGAAGAGACAGATCGCCACCACCAAGCCCACCAAGAAGGGCCGGGGGCAAAATCGCCGACGACAAAGGAACCCTGGACGACAGATCATGACCAGTTCAGCCTCACTTGGCCCCGGTCCACGTTACCAAAAGAGTCATAGCGGCTATTTTTTTGTTAACGTGAAGTACACCCATCTGTCTCCTTTTCCACATCTTTTTCTTAAATCAGGATTGCTCCATTCCCACTTGAGAACTTTCCGAAGGTGCATGCCAAAGAATCATAGGTCCCCAAAGTCTGAGGAGGCTAGGAAGAACCGTTCCATGGATGACAGCAAAAAAAAAAAAAAAAAAAAAAAAAAAAAAAAAAAAAAAAAAAAAAAAGTGGCTGGTCTGGCAGGAGCAAGACATCAAAATAATAGTTGCAACTAATAACCTAGCGTGTCCCCAGGCTGCCAAACTGTTGCTTCCGGTAATGCCTCAATTTCACAACACCCTTAAACTCTCAGTCTGGGCTTCGCTGGAAAAGAGAAAACACCACCAAAGTCGGAGGCTGAAGTGAGCACTGGCGAGCGCAAGAGGTTAAAGCCCGGAGCCTGGTGCACGGCTGGGTGCTGGCCAGTTCGCCTTAGCAGTTCCTCATTTTCCTCCGGTTTTCAAGCGGTTCTGCCTTCAGCCTTTGATGTTTCTTAACTGCGCTGCCCTTCATTCAGCTTTAAATTGCCACTTTCCTGTAAGCGTTCATGGCTTTTAACATGAAAAGGGGGAGGGAATAAATGGTTTGAATGGACGTGGTGACTCTCAGGGTTTTGCTTGTGTTTGCTTCAATTCCGTTTCAAGTTCAAAGTTCTACGTACTTACTCAGCTTTCATCCTTTCAGCCAGAAAAAAAGTTTCCATAATCCCCTAACGGATGGCTGAGCAAACCCACTCGGAAGGCAACACCCAGACGGCTGGGTCCAGCTCATCTCCCGCACTCGGTCACCCGCGCGCAGACACGCGCGCCGACGGCACCGCCCGCGGCTCCCGGGGCAGGCGCGGGGCCCGCGGGTTGCGAGCCACCCCGGCCCGCGGCGCGGGGCGGAGCTACGGGCGGGTTCGGGCCTCTGCGGCCGCCCGGCGACGCTGCTGCCTGGGATCCCAGCGCTGGGCTTCCCACGGGCTGGAGACGTCTGGCGCTTCCCCTGAAGTGAGGCTGCCTCCTCAGGTCAGCCGAATTCCAAAAACACTGTCTGGTCCCTTGTGTAAGTGCTTTTCCCCAAGCCGGCGCTGGGCAAACAGCCCTCAGCCAGCTGACCACAGAGGTCGACGGTGAGAGGAAAGCAGACGCCTGCAGGGCAAAGTTCTTGACGCCGGGCCTCGAGGTCGGACGCTTCAGGGGTAAGAAGGTCGGAGGTCTCGCAGGGCATGGAGAACCCCCGTGAGCTTGTCTGCTTGGTTGGCGCGCTCACATCACGGTGGTCACTGTGACTCCCTTTGGGACCAATGACTGAGCCTTTCAGGGGCTAATTGCCTGACACGTTGCTCCCACGAGTAGGTGCTACGAGTACCTTTTGCTCTGCAGAAAGGGGTGCACAGCAGGCCTTTGTCCAGAGTTCAACTCAACCTAGTGCTACCCAAGGAACTCCAAGTAGGGCAGTCTTCACTCTCCATCCGTGTTTGCTGAGTCAGTCGAGGGAACGCCCAGAAGAAAGAGGAGGGCATGTCATTCCCAATCCACCACCCCACCCCCAACCCCCCAGTCCTTACTGTGTGAACTCGGGACACCCAGGACTGGCTTAGGTCCACAGCAGACGTTCTTCAAAGACACTTGTTTTTAGTCAACTGTTTATAAACCAACCCCGTTTCTTATGAACCCAGGTTCTCCCGTGAAGTCACACCTCTAGAGAGATCCCATCCCCGAAAACACACCAGTTATTGAAATTTTGTGAGCTAGAGCGCCCCCTAGGGGTGCCCGATTATTTAGGCTCAGAGAAATAGGGACCTATAATTCCTTGTTTTTAAGAAGCTATTTTACACACCTTCTAGAATAAGTTCATTGAAGCTTTTCAAGAAGCTTCACTGAGGCAGTCTTTTACCCTAGGTTCTTGCATGTATCCACCCGGTGCGATTCAAAATATTTAATGCATAGGTTCAGCATCCATAACCCATGACAAACGAGAAAGACTCGAAATGACATTCGAGTTTTAAAACAAGGGTTTTAAAAGATAATGGCTACGCAATTGATTTGGACACTATGTTGGTGCATACACTATTACTTGAGAGAAAATTGGAATTATGAGGCCACTAAATTGGAACTGTCGTGTTGAGGTTCCAAGGTGTGACAAAGTTGTTTACCAGTTGAAAAGAACAAACGCCTTGTAAAAAGTCAGGAAAACTGAGTTTGTGAAATTTGGTCATTTTTTGCACCATTAAATTGCTAAGTACAGGATACAAAAGAAAGCTTAAATCATATGCTAAAATCACATTGTCTTTGGACTGAGTGATATGCAAGAAAACATCGGTGATTATTTGGAGCTAGGCTTCAAATCACAGGAATCACACAGGTGGAAATTAGCATTCTTGACATGATTCTGGTGGGTTGAAAAACCCAATTCCCTATTATGTCCTGGGGAGTGAGAGAAGCCTATAAACAACTGATTTCCCCAGCAGAGGGGGAAAAAAGGGCTAGAGTAGAAAAGAAACAGCAGGAATGATTAAACAGATTCACAGGCTTCATAGACAGCATATGTGAGTTAACCTAACTAGGTGGAATCATGCTGCTATTTTTTTTTTTTTAAAGAGATTTAGGTCTCACTGTGTTGCTGGGGGTGGTCCCAAAACTGCAGACTCAAGTGATCCCTAGCCTTGGCCTCCCAGCACTGGGACTACAGGCCACCACACCTGGCTATTTTTTGAGAGTAGGTCTCGCTAATGTTGCCTGGGGTAGTCTCAAACCCATGGACTCAAGCCTCAGCTTTCTAGCCTCAGCCTCCAAGGCTGGGATTCAAGGTATGTGCCACCGCAGGCAGCTCCACACTGTTATTTTTTGTCAGTCATTTGTGAAATGAGGATATCGTCTCCTTTCAAGTGCTGTTGGCATGGCCAGATGAGATTATCTCTGGAAAGTATCTGAGCATTCTATGTATATTTACAGGGTGAATGCATGTGGAATGCATGTGGAATGCATGTCTGTCATGTTTGGGCCCTGTGCTCAATTCACACTGAACATGAGTCTGGGGTGTTGTCAGGCACATGAACAAGTAATTATCAAACACAATGGACCTTGTGTGCAAAAAAGCACCCACAGCAATCAAGAACACTGAATATTAACTATTTTTATTCTGATAGTGGTGGGTGGAAGATATTGTTTTAAGAAAATAAGGGCAATAGTGGCATTGGAGTGAGTAGTAGGGAGACATACGGGGGAGTTAACTTATCTTGAGTGGTAATGGAAGTTGGTAGCAATGGTGAGAGTCGGAAGATGTGAGACTAGGGAACAGTGAGATTCAGTGTAGGGAGTGGTAGGGTAAACATGCAGAGCATAGAACCTGTAGACTCTGGCAGTACTTTAGACACTGTTTTTGTGTATGCTTAATAAAACCACCCTTCCACAGAATGGTTCTGGTGTTTGAGGCCTATATTAAAAGCAGCATTGATCAGGCACAATAGAGTGACACACCTCTCCAACACAAAACACACTTTTATTACCTTTTGGTTCATTTTTCATTATGGCATTTGATATGGAGAAAGGGTGAAAGGAGAGGCTGAGTTTGATAATCATAGTTTAAGGAAAATAAATTTTTTAAGAAGGTAATTTTAAAACCTTATTTTGCTAGCTAGAGGAATAAGGAGAGACACATAGCAGAAAATTCCAGCGTTAGATCAGGAACTTTGGGAAAGTAGTTTACTTCTCTAAGTATCAGTTTTCTCCTAAAATAGGGGCGTTGGTGATCACTAGAAAACCCAAAGTTACCTGAAGATCTAACTTATGCTCTTAGGGACTAGCATGGATTTTTCTCTCTATTCCAACCCGGTACAATAAGGAAACCTTCAGATTCAGAGCCTTTTTTCCAGGGCTCCAGAGAGTGATGCTCTAAAATCCAGCTGTATCTACTCTTGGTAATGTTCTAAACTGTCTTAAGAGTGATGTCTGCTGGCCATTTACCTGCCAGTACCTTTTGACTGCCCATCATCATTGTCATCGTCATCATCATCATCATCATCATCATCATCATCATCATCATCATCACAGCTCCTACCAACTCTCATAATGCTCACTCTGGAACTTTCTCATTGGTTCTAAACATAGCAGAATGCTTTTAAGCCATGAATCACATATTAAATCTTTATTATGTAAAGCATCACCCTAGTCATTGTGGAAAACAGAAGACATGACAAACACTATGACTGACTTGAAAATAATACAAAACCTGATGGTCAGGACAGGATACCTACCGTAACAGTCTTAAAATCTCAGTGGCTCAATACAATAAAAACTTGTTTTATACTCATGTCATTTTCCAGTCTTTGTCAGTTACTCATTAAGATATTTGGTACCAAAGACATTACCTGATGACTTTGTATACTCCAGAATCTTGGTGAACCAATGGACCCAACTGAAGGCCATTAGCAGATGGTGAGAAAAGGGCAAAAAAGGATTGTGTGAAATGTCTTTCAGAGACAAGGTTTAAGGTAACATATATTCTTTGACCCCTATTCTATTGGCCTGAGCCAACAGACACCAGGACCCACCTAACTGAAACCGAGCTGGGGAAAGAGGTTTTGGCTACATACTCAGGAGTGTAAAGGAAGGGAGCCTAATAACCACAGGACAGTCAGTCACAACTCAGTTGGAGATAAGCACCACAAGAAACAAAATAGGGAGTTACATTCTGGCTGGTGATAAGGGAAGTGATAAGAAAGATGCCATTTCTTAACTGGACCCTGAAGAGTTACAAAGATTCAACAGCCACAGAAGATTTGAAAATGTGTCTTTACACTAAGGGTTAAAGCTGGAGAGTTAGGTTCAGATTAAGGACAGCTGTAACATTGAAGTTAAACAGTTTAGTCTTTACCTGTAGAGCACAGGAATCACAGCTTCCTTCCCAGAATAATGAAGATACCATGTTAATACTCAGAGGCAGATGCCTATTATTTACAACTACCTCAGAATACTATATTATCACTAACTTTAACTGTAAATTATCAAAATAAAATCTCTTTTATTTTTAGGTTGAATAACAATACGGTCAAATTCATGTCGGTACTTTCAATGGTGCAAAATATGTAAAAGATTTAATAGAAAAGTTTAGGCACTATGCCAGATTCTTCCCTTAAAAGGAAAATGCTGTAGTGATTTAAGGTGTATTCAAATATACCTTATTAGTACTTCAGAATGTTAGATAAACAACCACAATGACATACTGAAAGTTGTCTCCAAACAGGCTCATGGATGGCTTTTTATGCGCTGGAGTGAACAAAAATACCAAAACTGCCTGCAGATTTTCTGTAATTGCTAATGCATGTAACATTTAAACTACCATCAACTCAATTATATTTTCTTTTGAAATCAACTCACTTAATTGGAGTCACTTTCTGTACAATCTATAGATTTCCACTTAAGACAATGAAACCTTTTGTGGTACTATGTATTTCCATAAATATGAAAACTCTGGAGACATGTATGGTTGACACAATCAGAAAGTAGAGTGGGGAGGAATACCACTGGTCTCCAATATGTAGATTCTAGGGAAGTTGCTATGTCACAATGCCCAGGATAACACCAGGACAGCACAGGTCCACCGACACAGATATTTTCTATAAATACAATGTACTCTGAATGTCCTCAGGTTCCTCATCCATAGGTTTCTGCAGATTTCACGTGGCTGAATCTGTGACTGTGGAACCCACAGATAGGAGGGCCAACAATAAAGAATTTGAATATGAAGGTTTTTGGTATCTGAGGTGGTTTGAAACCAAACCCTATGTGTCTACTGACGCACAGACTACAGTTAACTTTTTTCTGGAGTCAAGTTACATGTAGACTTTCACCTAAGTTAGGAGGGAATGGGTTAGACTTCCAAGTCCCTGTGTTTTTCAAGGGTCAATTGTGTACTATTTCTCTTGTTTTTTAGGACCCAAGTTTATACTCTGGCATACAGCCAGAATTTCTAAGTTTTTATCATTCAACATATAAAATAGGGACACATTTAGCTTTATTTGTTAAATCTTAGTGTTAAATTTTATCCTTTAACACAATTAGAAATTTCATTCCTATTCCTTATAGAACTGCAATATACTCCTTGAAAACAATAATAAATTGTCTGGTGACAGTTAACATAATTTACTTTTCTTTATGAAATGCTATTTCATTCATTACAGTCATTTGTTTGCAGAAAATTAGGACACTTTGACATTTTTGCAGCATCAAATTTGTTACCTACAAGTTGACATGAACAATGAGGATGGGAAGGGCTATGTTTTGACTTATCATAAAGGCTGACATTCATTTAGCTGACCTGGGTGGTTAAAGAAGGGAACATTTTTTCTAAGACTATGATCTTTTATCACATAAAGCTGAAAGATGGCTTCTATCTCTAAACCGTTTGATCTTAATACAGTAACTTAATTTTTCTTATTTTCAAACAATAACTAGACTCTTGAAAACATTGGTAAATGGCAACCATTGGTAAAGTGAAAATATCTTTTGACACATTTGGGAAAGCCATGAAAAAATAGTCCTCGTAGTCAATTTCTCAAACTATTCAAGAAAATACACTAATGTGTCAAGGATAAATTTTTTAATAAATTCTAATGGGACACACTACAGAAATCATGCTAAAACCGCTTAACTAATGGTAATATTAGTAAAATCATTCTAATCTAGATATATGTTCAGGATTATTTACAGATACTTTTGGCTGTTCCTTTCAATAATTGGCCTGCGCAGCTTTTTAAAGTAACTTGGTACCTTTTGGGTCTCTCTACTGGAGCAGATTTAGTAAAAATAATTAAAATATGGCCATGGATTTTTTTTCATACAACTGATATTAAAATTGTGTTTTAAATTGGTTCATCATGAAAGACTAACAATTATACACTCTCCTAACTATACATTCTCTATTTTGATTCACTAACATAGACAAAGAGAAGTGTGAAGGGGAAATAAGCAACACAGATAGAAGCTTATGCATCTTCATCCTTCCCATATCAGCTTCTGAATTATGAACAGGTCGCAGAAAATAATGATCATTTTTTAGTTATTTTTGCTTTTACTTTTGTAAAAAGTGAAAAACAGCTACGTATTAACAAACAGTTGAATTATCGAGCTCTGAAAGAAAATAAAATTTTCTCAAATAAACTTTATGCCTAAGTTCCAGTAATAATTTATTAGTTAAAATATTAACTTAAAAGGTATTTATACCTGACTTACTACTTTAAAACAGGAAAAAGCCAAAAGGGACATCAAACTTGAATTAAGAAAACAATATAAAGCAATTGCTAAGCTAATTCATTTTTAAATTTAACTTATTTCTTGTGGTAGATCAAATCATGAATAGTAAGATCCTAGACCAGGATCTTAATTGAAAATTACATGTTTCAGTATTTTAGATTTTATCATCTGAATAAGATAGGTAAAATTTTTGATTAACAATTTTAATTTGCAGTCTCAAAAATGGAAATAAAAGATTCACTGTAAGTTTAGAATTTTTAAGCAATTTTCAAGTTAATGACTAATTTTGTTGTACCTACCTTATAATCTTAATAAGAAACAAGGAATGATTTTTACTCAACAGTTAAAATAGTCATAATGAATTTAACTCTGTAAATGTCACATCTACTGCTATTAACAAGTAATTTCATGGCATAGTGCAAAATGTTCTTCATGAATAGATTCTTGCTCAACTTTCTAGCTTTTCTCCCTGACCCATCTACCTACCCCATGTCTATGCATTTCAGACTTTTAAATTCCCAGAATGTACATGGCCTTTCAACAGCTTCTTCTGCCTTGAAAATCTTCCCTACTTCATGTCTTTAGGAATGAGTTCAAATGATACCTCCTCTGTTAAATTTTCAATTTCTCCAGAGTGCTTTCTTCATTCATCCATGACAGTACTTATCAAAGCGTAGCATATACTGTTAACATGTTCTTCCCATTCCCTTAACTCCCCACCCCCAAACCCCTTCATCGATATATATTCGACATCTAGTTAATGTTCTTAATATTATAAAAATAAATGTTCTAAGGATATTCTTTTTCTCTTAAAATCCTTCTTTTTAAAAAAAAGAGACTTGAGGAAACATCACAATGTCTACCAAAAAGTGTATTACCCTTTATAGCTCAAGTATGTTAGATATCTATGTCGTTAGGATTAAAATGACAAATTAGATCAAGGTCATTTTTAGGTCTAAGCACAAAGGATACTAACACTGCACAAAACTAAGATGACTAAAATCTGGAATATATAGATTTGAATTAAACAGAGAAGAGCAAAAAATGAACTGCCCTTAAGAATGACTATATGTTCATCAAACACTCAGCTTCATTTAGGCATTTAATTAAGCCATTTATTGCTTCAAATGTGTCACCATGAACATTTTCAGATACATGCCACAGCAGTAAGGCCTCAATTTTCACCACCTATAAACTGTGAACCCACATTTGGATGTTTTGTGCCACCAATTTTACAAGTTTTGTACAACAACGTTTTTGAATGCCAAAAATGTTCCTTATACCCCTTGGTGTAACTGTCACAAAGAATATTAATTGTTGGTCACATTTTTTTTTTTTTTGGATGAGGTAGTTCCATGTTTGGCCCGTTTTAAAACTATATATCAGATATATAATAGCGTTCACTCGTTGCTAAATAATTGTACAACTTTTTGGCTCACTTCTTTACACATGCTTCATAAAATACTCAATGTTGGTGTTTAAAATTTCTCAGGATGCTTTCTCAGTGATGGGTAACCAATGGGATTCACACATTGAAAGGGGATATAGCAGCTGGAAATAGGGATGCTCCTGATTCTGACAGGGAACTTTCTCTGAAAGTAAGGCTGTACATAAGGCTTTTTCATTTGACTAATTACTATAAAACAAATGAATTTAGAAAAGTCATTATATATAATTAGAAGATTAAACAATACAACTCAGCATCTCTAGGCAACATGCTAGCTGAATATTACCTTACATATTATCTCTTAAAGGCTTATAAAATCTCCATGAAAATAACTGAATATCACACATGAAGTCATGATATTCATATTATGAAATATTGAATACTAATATACTAACCTAACAATTTTATGGGCTGTCCAGTTCTAAAATCAGACTATAAAGGTTCAAAATTAAAGAACCTTGAAGCTAGGAGACCTCTGAAATCTCCTATCTAATCCGTACCCTTTGGGTAGCATTGCATAGATTTTATAATTTTCTGAATAAGTTCTAAGAAACTCATAAGCAGTTTTGATTAAAACAGAAATCTTATGGATTGGTTTCAATGTAAAAAAAATATATATGACACAATAAGCATTTAAGTACAGAGGGTTTTTCTACCAACCAAAATCAATATACCTTAAAGCATACCTCCACTATGTGAAACTTATCACTTAAAGAGCACCTTATAGAATAAAACCTTAGGAGTGCTTTATAGGCATTCTATAAAGCCAGTATCACGCTGCTTTTAAAAGACTTGTAATGATTCAAAATAAACTGTCATATCAGTATGTGATAGATTTGAAAATAAAGCTGAATTTTAATTTCTAAATTAAGATGTTTGCTTCACATCAAAACATCTATAACCATTATTTTCACTTTATCTGCTGTGACTGGACTTCTTTCATGTTTCTTAGACTGAAAGAAAAGCCAGAGAGGTTCTAAAAAAATACGTCTTCATCTCTCTTTACATTAAAAATCTTTCCCCTATTTTCACATCATAAAGTCTAAGCATTATTAAAGAAATCACAGGTAACACAACATTCTGTGTCCTGGGGCCTCTGTGCTTTTAAATTATGAAAACTGGAAGTTCATTTAATTAAGAAATATCCATTATTAAGTGTAAAGTATAAATACAAGTAATTTTTTAAAAACTTTATTTTAACACCTAATACAATTCCAATTTTAAGGATTACTTGCACAAAAAAATAAACACATTTGGTATAAAAATGTATCACTTTAACACCCTTTCCCCTTCAGCCCCTCTCCCACCCACCCGCATGAACTGCACTCTATCTGGATGCAGAAACATATAAAGACTAATGGCACAAATTAGTTTTTACCTACAGGAGTTTCTGTTTATGTACCCAGGTACTCTAGAGGATACCAGCCCACTTTATCACATAAACCATTTCCTTCAGCCTGCTGAATTTAGTTTCACAAAGAAACAAAGCTTATTATAAAGGCATTTTAAAAACCATTATCTTAAATTCTTTTTAGAAGCACTGACTTTTTTTTGCGACCATTTATATACAGTGTTACATAACAGCTCTGGAGTACAGTACATGCAGCAGAACATACCTGTTGAATATAAAATACTTTTCTTAAAATCTTCATCGTTGGAATTCTCTGAAGTCTAATTTATAGAATGCCCATTACTTTGAGAAAATGGTTGAGGAGTATAAATGTCTGCATATGTCGGGCCACTGAAATAATCCAAGGCTAACTGGAATAATATTCATAGCACACCAGGAGTGCATAAATAATTTACTTACATTATTAAAATACAACCCATAAAATTCAAGTTCAAGATCTTATAGGATTGTCTGTAAATCCTTTAAGTGGTTACCCAGAAATGTACTGTTTCTTCTTCCTCTTTTCTTCCCTTTTAAAGTCTTACATAAAATGTTTAGGTGAGCTTTTTCCCTCCTCAAATTAAGAGACCACCTTTATTTGTGTCGACTGCCTCTTCTCTTCATTGCAGCAGTGCACTGTGGACAGTACCACTTTCCTTTTGGTGCTTCTGTCAGTCCAACACATCCATAATGGAACCATTCTATAGGACACTAGAAAGCAAAATTGCAGAGATCGTTTTTGGCACCTCTAAAGACTAGAGTAGAAGATTAAAATATGCCCAGTAGACTGAATGTTCATAATTACATTGATGGACACAGAATCTTTAGACCTAGAGGCTGATATACAAACCATCTAGCCAATAAATTTCAAAGACGAAAAACTGAAGGCACCAAAAAATGATGCATCTTTAACAACTCTGAAGTTCATGTTCTCTAGCCCATAATCCTGAACAGTGAACTAAAATTTACTAGTTTTCATTAAGTTGAAGAGTCAATTAATACCAACTTTTAAAACTAAAGAGAGGTGTCTTAGAAAATAAATGTATTCTATGATTATTTTTAATGTTCAGCCTCATAAAGTGGAATAAGGCTGTAGCTCAAGACAAAGGGACACACTGGGATTCCAGTAAGAGTGTACATTTTCCCTAGATACATAGAGATATTATTCTACCCTGCAGCATATTAAGAATACTAACACTTAGGCTGGGCATGGTGGCGCATGCCTGTAAGCGGCAGCCTAGGAAGTCACAGCCATGGCCAGGGATGACGGTTCGAGTCCCTCCTGGGGCACAGAGAGAGACCTATTTCCAAAAAAATAATAGCTGGGTGTGGTGGTGCGCGCCTATAATCCCAGCTAACTGAGAAGCTGAGGCTGGGGATTGAGTCTGTGATACCCCGGGCAATGTAAGCCTGCGGTTCCACTGGCAAAAATAGCAAGACCTAGTCTCAAAGAAAAAAAAACAAAAAGAATACTACACTTATACAGCAAGTACTCAGAAGAGCACACAACTGTGAATGAGAGGGATTGGCAAGAGCATGAGAGTGTTGGTACAAATTTCATTCACTGTTTTCATAAAGTGCCTCAGAAGATGGTTGACAATGGTGTTCTTGAAATGGTTGGGCAATACTATTTTGCAGTGATCACAAACCAGCCCACAAGTGAGTCTAAAGAGGGAAGTGGAAGGATGGTCTTTCTCTCTGTGAACATACGGTTGAGTCCATGTCAAGTCAGGAAAGTATAGATTTTTAATACATCAAGCCAATGCTTCTCCATCTTTTAGTATTTAAAACTTTTAAATGTTAAAACTCTTACAGTCTCAAGATTCTAACATTACTAAGTAGAACTTAATTCAGAATTCAGACAAAGGGGGGCTGAGCTGTATGGAAATAAGGGGAAAATACTCAGCATATAGTAAAAACAGATCTCTAACCAAAATTAAGATTCCCAGAAAAGAGGAATGCCTTTCTTTCCCTCTTTCCCTTTCTCTCTCTTTCTCTCTTTAATGTCAGAAGTAGCAGTTATCAGTTGACATCTACAGAGAACAGTAGGAAACTCTGTACTTATGGGTGGAATATTACTTCACATTAGATCCTCATCATTCTTACCCTTCATCTTAGAATGTATGGTTTTAAAATTCCAATTCTTCATTGTGATAAATGCTGGATTCTAGTAGACACAATATTCTTTAACAAAGGGGGAAATTTTTTTATACAACTATTTTTTGAGGAATATAATCTGTACATGAAACCATAAAATAAGCTTTAAAAGTTAAAATAAGCCGGGCTCGGTGACTTGTGCCTGTTTCAGTCTATGAAGCTGCTGGGGCTAAGGACCATGGTTCACGTCCCCCTTGGGGCAACACAGCGAGACCTAGTCCCAAAAAATAGCTGGGCGTGGTGGCATGAGCCTGTAGTCTCAGCTACCCGGGAAGCTGAGGCTGGGGATTGCTTGAGTCTGTGGTACCACAGGCAACAGGAGCCTGCGGTTCCACAGTCAAAAATAGTGAGACCTAGTCTCAAAAAAAAAAAAAAAAAGTTAAAATAGGTACCACATGAAGAGATACCACCTTATATTGGAACTAAAATCTAGCATTAATGTAACATAACTATAATGTAACAAAACAAAAGGCAGTTTTCTTGCATCTTAAACTAAATAAGAAAAATACTTAAGTAGTAACGATTTAAGATTTTCTTAGCTTCTAAACAGGAAAATTTAATACTTACATCTTGGTTATCACAGCCCACCATCTCACCATAGGATACCTAGTTGAGAGAAAATTGAATATTTTTATTATAATTATAGCAAGCATTTAAGTACAAATTGGTGGCTAATGACACTGACAGAAAATAGAGGAAACTACACTGATGGAACACCTGCATTGAGAAACAGGATACACAGTTTCTAGGGCTGTTTTTTGTTTTTGTTTTCCTTTTAAGACTTTTAAGTGGCAGGGGCACACTGTAGAAAACAAAATAGTTGTTCTTTCTCTAGGTTTACTGTGCGTTTACAGACATGTGCCATACTTTTACCTGATTACAAATACAGTATCGTGGTTCATTTGGGTCATAAGTCCAATCAACCTGGCTGTTTGAGTCAGATTCTGGTACTACTGTTGCTTGTTGAGAGATTTCTTGTACAACAGTTGATGACGATGAACACGACGATAAAGACGAGGAGGAGGAGGAAGAGGATGACTGCTGGCTTGAAGATTTGTTGTTGTTTCTAAAAAAAACAATATCAGTTTATTTGCTCATTACCCAGAAAAAGCTACCTGAGAAGAATAACTCCTAAATATATGGCATGAAAGGAAATGACATCAATGTATAATGTCTAAAATTAAGTTAAAGTAAAATGACTTAAAGTAAACAGGTATAAAGGTAAAATTAAATGGAGTAATGAAAAACAACACTTTTCATAGTGGTTTTCATTTTTGCTTAAAACTTGTTTTCTGGGGAAAAAAGCATATTCAAACAGAAAATTCTTTTATATTTTTTAAATATTTAGTCAGTTACTATGTACCACTGGCTTAAGCGGGTGGAGGGGGGGAGTACTTTTAAAATGCAGTATTAATTATAGTTACTTTAGAGCGAAAATAATCTCTGGCAAAATCTAAAATATTAATAAATGGAAGTATTTGATGCAAACAATCAGTCATCAATCCACATGTTAACACTTACCTGATAAGATGGATACAGAGTACTAAAATCACAAATAACTATTAATTATAGCAAATACATGTATGTATAAACCACGCTAATTAAATTTTCATAATACAGAAAGAGGTCATAAATGCTTAGTTTAAATTTGAATCATTAATATGAATTTTCAAAATACCTGACAATTTGTTAGCTAGTTCTACATTGATCATTTTTTGAGATTTACTTGCAGAAAACTCAATACATTTAGAAATAAGTTATAATTATTAGGTAATTAATTCTTTCAGTTTAGCAGCTGAACTTTTATTAGGTCTGAAAGCCAACCATATGCAGGTATGTGGACAGATGGTGCTGAGTATGGCTGCTAAATTTTCGTATTTAAAATTCAAATAATTGTCCTAAGAGTCTCATATATAAAATCTACAGACATTTTCACAATTTCAAGCTTTGGAAAACAAGACCAAAAAACAAGACACTCTGGTATTAAAATCAAAATTCAGATCATTCCCAAAAAAAGAGAAAAATTCCCAGAATATAATTTGTATCTTATGTATTAATTTACCTAGAAACACATGACACAATAAGGAATTATAGGTGAAAAACAATTATATAAAATGTTTATTCTATGAATAAAGAAAGAAAAAGAAGTCACCTATTAACAAACCCAATTTAAAGGTCTAGAGAAATTAATGTCTCAACACTTTACCTGCTTAAAATATGTGAGTAAAAACCTATCTTCCCACCTCTCCATCCTCATGCATTGTATGCAGCTTTTTGTTTAATACAGGGAAGCTCAGTTGAAACACACCATCTGCTTAACAAAGTAGAGGGCCACCATAATAATAATATAACATACTTGCTCTTTCTCCCACTTCGTGAGTCGGCTGCTGATGAACTGGCATTCTGTGTTAAGGTAGTCATGAGTGCTGAAGATGATGAATAGCCAGCTGTTTCCCTGGGCATTGAAAATTCTTTTCCCAACTGAAAGTCATTATTCTTAAATGCTTCATAACTGGCTTTTAAACTTGATGTTCTTCGTCCCTCTTTCATCTTAAACAAACATGCATTGAGAGCATTAATATACATAAATATATGCATTTTCTTTTTTGTGTCTTATTAACTACATTATTACTTGGCTTACTAAATATTAAACCATTATTCCCATGTAATTTAAGCTACTTTATATAAAGATGTAAAATCAGCTTTTACACAGTTATAACTGCAGGATGGGTAGCTAAATTTGGAATATAGATAAACTGCACCGAAGCAAACAGATTCTAGGCAACCAAAGTTCTGAGACTACAGAAAAGCCTTGGAACTGAGAGAGAATAAAGCATTGTGCTGGCAGTGCTATAGATTATAATCAAGAACATGGACACCTGAGCAACTGGTGTGAGAAAGGATCTGCATGAAATTGTATGAATCTACGTTTTCACTTTCCATACCAATTAGGTTTCTGCATATTCATTTCATCAAACAGAATGTCAGGTATCACAGAACTATGATTTTAAAATGAAACTATAGAAAGGGGGAAAAAAAAATCTCTTGTTCCTATCTGTTTCTATCAGGGTTTGCCAGAGATTCTGACAGAAGGGTAACATTTTGTTTCCAAATCTTTTCCTTTTACCTGAGCTGTAGCATGAACTGCTTGAGCTGCTGCCATGGTAATTGCCCCTGCACCAGTTCCTGAAGATAATGAGCCAATATTATAGGATGCCAGAGGCTGGGAGGTATTCACATTATAAGCATTGTTGGAAGAGGTTGTAGAATTATTATTTCGACAACCTGTGAAAAAATACACATCGTTGGAGAAAACATAATATATAAATGTTAGTGAGCTTAAACCATTCTTTCCTGGCACATATAAAAACATCAAATTTAAAATTTTCATGTTACTATAAAATTTCCAAGTCATATTTTTCCTTTTTCTCCCTTATCCATGTATACACTTTAGCTGGAGAAAAGAACTGAAGATTCATTAATTCATTGCATATTTAAGGTAATAAACTTACCTAGTGTATTTTCCTTAGAGGCATCTGATGTAAGGGTAGATAGAAGAGCTTCAGACTTAAATTTCTTTTCAGGAATATGATCGGCTGTTGTATGGTGAGAAGTTGGGTTATATTTTCTCTCTGAAAATAAACAAAGAATCCACATGTTCATGTTCTTAAATATTAGAAAACTATGGGCAAGGCATATTATTTTCATCCAGTTATAAACTATTAGAGTTATGATCTCGGTTACTCACAGCATACAGAACATTATCCTTTCTTAGAAGACAGGACAAGAAGTACTCCGTGTCAAGCATTTTATTAAAAGAGAAGTCTTAAAGTACTGAAGCTTACCCATCATGTACTATGGTTTCACATACAACACGAGATGAATTTTGCTATCAAAACATTACCTATCATTTAGGGAAGCTTTCTATCATCCCTTTAAATTGTAAATTGATTTGTCAAATAAAGCGCACTAAGAGTTATGTAGTCAGTTAGCTCTCTGACTAACCATTCCTTTACTCACTAAGTCAATAACCATTTGTGACTTTATTATATGCCAAACGGTAGGCTGAACACCGTAGAAGCAATGATGAAAAAAAACAAGGAGCCCATCATCAAGGAGTTTATTGTTTGGTCTGTTTACAGCTCTCCCTAGAGAGAAGTTACCTGTAAGCAGAGAGCCTAGGTTATGATGAGTTCTATGTATACTTTCCTATGAATTTCAGGGAAAATATGGTAACATGTTCCCAAATTAAATATGCTTTTCCCAAATGAAAACAATGTCTCTCAGTAATTGCAAAAAAAAGGACTACAAATCTCACAAAATATTTGATTTGCAGTCAATTTTCTGGGGTAATGAAAGAAAATATAAAGGAAAATAAATATACAGATCTTTAAATGGCATATGAAATTTTAGAAGCACTAAAACCAAACTTACTTTCCACTGGAGTATGTGAATGTGCATGATGATTGTTCACAGGCTGTGAAGGAGTATCTAATTCCAAAGATCCTTTAAAAAAAAAAGAGAGAGGCACAGATGGATATCACCATTAAATGTTACTGTGGGAGTTTTTCTATCACTCAACTTCAGGCACTGTGTTCCCTTACCCAACAGAGGACTGACAAGCTGAGATGCATATGCTTGTGTCATTTTAACCAAACACGTTATAGGGTCCATCTTACCCTAAGCCAATTCTCTCTCTAAACAGTAAGTAATCCATTTCTTCCAACATTCACCTTAAATACAAAACTGCTCAAGGCATGCTAATATCTAGTTAGGCAATTCATCACAGTGGGTACCACAAAATTGGATGAATTCCATGATGATAATCTTAAAGTATTAGGTGAGAGGAATACATAAAAGAAAAAATTTTGAATATTAAAAAGATACCTGATAATAAAGACATTCTAAAAGAAATTAGACTTTGATTGTGAAAAGTGAGATACAGAATCTCTATTATCAAGCATTAAAATATCTCAAAGAAATTCTCTGGATTTATTTTGACCCTTTAAGATGAAATTATGGCAGGGCATGGTGGAGCAGTTTTTATAATTTGATCCGATTTATTTTCCTATATCTGTGTATCTGTGTCCTTACAGAGGATGCTTCATTAACCTTCCTGCAGTACTGAATAGGCATGTGTTTCCATTACTTACAGCTATTATAAGCATTGCAAAAAAAAAAAAAAAAATCAAAGCAGCTATAGATCACTTTATTTTTTTCAAAGTACTTATTATTCTCATAGGGTTCCTCCCACCACCACTCAAATAAAAGTATTACAAACAAATCAGATGATTATCTAATGGGACAGAACTACTATTGAACACAAAAATGCAACTATGAATTCCAAGATGAATTCTTGACAGGTTGCTTCTCCAGTTAACTTGTAATGAGTATAAAAACAGAGATTTAGAGCCTAACACTGTGAAGAAACCTTTTGCCTATGTGTAAAAGCAGGTATATGTTCTTGTTGCTGAAATGAACTAACAGAAAAAAATTAAGTTCTAGTAACAGCAGTCATATTGATTTTGTTCAACTAATATAGAGAGAATGCCAACACTAGGCTTAGCACCATGCTACCTGCTTTTATGTACATCACCTGTTTAGGTCGGAAGAGATGCTAACTTAAAGAAACAGAGGTCATGTCTCCATTTTGGGGATGTCTTCTCAATTAAATCCAAGAAATGATAATTGTAGCAGGAGATCAAGTCAAGTCTTACAAAGAGATATTAAAATGGTTTCTTGCTGATAAGGGAAAGTTTAGGAAAGATTTTTTTAGAGAAAAGGAAGGAAAGATGTGGAACCAACTGAAATGTTGGTAATACAGTTGAAGAAAAAGCCTTAAAGCAATTCTTTAGGAAAAACTAACAACCTTCCTCAAAGCTTAAGTATATAAACAGGCAAAGCAGAGTCAATACATTTAATGACAGATGGCAAGTTAGTTTGCAATGGTTTTATTTCTTTGAATCTTTATTCTTATTGGTTACCTTACTAGCAAATATGCATATTAAAAATGAAATGACTTAAAATGTTATTTTCATCAAGAGTAAGTGGATGATATAATGTATTATCTCTCTCTGAATCTATGACTCAAACAGTTTCAACTGCTGGAGTCAAAATTATCCAACCTTATTGTCAACATCCACCGAAATGCAGGACCTGGATAGTCTCTGGGATAAGTGTCTCCTCAATGATTTGCACAAACTGTCCAAAATTGATGGAAAACTGTAAATTTTACTTACGCCTCTCTAATATTTCTGTAATTCCAGCATTATCAGCTTCCAGCTCCATTTTAAACTTAGCCAGTTCCTGATCCAGCTTTCTCAAGTGTCGATCTACCTGTTTCAAAGAAGATCAAAGATAACCACCAAAATTTGGGACACTATTAAAGTGTCAGTTTAATGAGGAAACCTAATTTTTGTTTCTTTTAGTGATTTTGTTCTGTCAGGCTTTGTCAGAGCAAGTCAGGTTTGTAATCTATTAAACAAGGGCATCAGGCTAAATAATTTCCCATCCCCTTTTATAAATTTTAAGGAACCATAATCCCAATTGGTTAGAAAATATTTGGAAGATGTGGTGTAGTGAGTCTAAAGCAAATTGAACTAGGGATATGAGGGGGGAGGAGATATAGGGAAGTTGCTAACTTTTCATAATGTATCCTAGGAGTATTTTCAGGCTAATCTACTTCAAACAAAGCCAACCATAAATACTGCTGTGTCAAAATAACTGCTGTTTAAAATGAGCAAAGGTCCTCAACCTGAAACAAAGGAGCAACTATTTTTGATTCATACATTTCTCTAAGCAGTAAAGTGGGCCAGTATACTTGTAAACATTTAGTCAGAATTTCCATTTTCCAAAGAGTCTGCTTAAAATGGTTCTCTTATAACACTACTGCTCTTGTTACAGTTGACAAAAATTTTACTTTCTCACTCACCTAGACATCTTTGAACTAATTTCAGGAAACTATATGACATCTCAAACTAGTCACAAGTCTTAATGTATTATTTAAGTTTAATATTAAATACTATTTCCATACTTTTTCATATTTACTACTTTAAAGAAAACCAAAGACACACAAAACCTTTGGAAAAATATTACAGTTGTATTACTGACATCCTTTTCAAACTTTATTTTCCCAGAGATCATTGTCATAATTAAGAGCAACTTCTTACAAATATCAAAATATCTATGATATACCACAGGACAAGAAACTTAAGACTTTCAATTAAATAATGTGTGGCTAAAATGACTGAGTTAAGTATCAAAAGAAAATTTGTATGTGGTGTTAGGTGCCAGGTAATATACTTGATGCATTGGACTATCTTTTCTTTTCTAGTTCTCACACTAATTTTTAGGTATGTTATAACCCACTCTTTCCAAGTAAAGAACCTAAGTTAATGTACCCAAAATCCATAGTGAATATATTACAGAAAGGAAATCTAACTTGGATTTGTTTTGTACTGCTCTTCACTATATCTAACACTGTTCTCTGAATTTCTTTATGTGGGACTCATCTATTTTTAACATAGCAACATATTTCAAATTGGAAAAAATTCAACTATTTTGTCATATTTCTTATTTTCGATACTAACAGCATTCATTGGGGTGTAGGCTTATGACTTTTCAATAATTTAAAGCTCAATTTCACCTTTACACACAAGTTATTTTTCAGAACGTGGCAGAAATTATAATTACAATATTTAAAAATCCTTCTAAGTCACATATTATAAACACATGTTCCTATTCAAAGAATCTGCAGCAAACTAAACAGCCTTTAGTGAAACCTCCGTTCCAATAGTAAAGTGAACACAGACCTTAGTTTTTGAAGAATATCTCTTCTTATGCATTGTCAAAATTTAATCTCAAGGGAAATCAGAAAAAAAAAACTCATTTATATTTCAAACTACCTAAGCAATAAAATTACTCTATGACCTTTATACCAACAATTACACTGTTAGTAAGTATTGAGTTTCTATATGTGCTTGGCATTTGGTTAAATGCAGACTGGTTGAATGCAGACTAAAAGAATAAGAACCCTTGTCTTCCTAGAAATTAGAATTTAGCTGAGAAGTCAAGATTAATGAAAGAGATTTTAACTTAATAAAAGGTTTAAAAATACATTCCTTAGATATAATAAATAAGCAGCAGTTGAAAATGGTCAAAAGTAGTACATAAAGAAAAAATATAACTCTGGACTGTGACTGACACAAAGGAGGTATGAATGAGTCAGGTAATGAAAAATAGATTGTCTTTAAGTAGATGGAAAAAGGAGTAACAGTTAAAGAATACACAGAGATGAAAAGAAAATGGTGTTTTCAAAGAAAAATAATTAAGTACAGTTGTGATCCTTAAGAAATACACAGAGTACAGAGAGGAGGAGTGTTCAAATCTGTTAAGGTTTATTACACTTGACAGTGTGGAAATTAAGAAATTTTCAAAACAAGGTAACTCAGAGAACTGATGGGACCCAAAGAATAAATCTAAAACCAAACAGCAAACTAACTAAACTAGAAAAGCATTAGCAACATTGTGGCAGGCAGCTTTGTAGACAGCTTTCAATCACTATTATCTCACAGTATGTAAATACTATGAATAAGTTAATGTTTTAAGCAATTACTAGGTAATGAGAATTGTTTTTGAGTCACCATTTTTGTACTAAACCAAATCAGACATTAGAAAGTTGACCATAAGATTTAACTGCAGTCATAAAGTACCAGGTTACTTAAATATATTAAACAACCACAGCAAGAGATGAACTAAACTTGACTGAAATCTAAAAAGTGTATTCTTTCTCTCTACATGATTCTGCATGAGTAAAGCATCTATTCTAGTTGATTACTGTAACCACCCCACAGATATCAGACAAAGCAAGAACCTAAGTTGTTCTATCCATGCATACACTGCTGACGCCAAGACTAATTTATAATATAAGCAGAGTACTGAACAATTACTTTTTTTCACCAACCAGATTCCTATTTCAAAGCTGCTCTGAATCTAAGCATTGACTATTCTCCACTTAATTTCAATAAATGCTAGTCACAATTTTGTTTATGTCATAATACCAGATCATATCCTACTAAACCAAGTCAAAAGAGCTTTAAAAGAACTCTCATTCTTCTTCTGACCTCTTCAGAAACAAAGGTAATTCTGTCAATCTATTTACTATATTCATGATTATAAAGTATATTTTGGTCATATCTAACTCTTCTTTATGAACAAAGTATTTTCATCATTTCAATTTTGTAGAGTTGTAACCTTTTATTCTTTCCTGACTACCCCAGTTTTTCAACATTCGAACTTTGAAACATGTCACTGACGGATACAAACTGAGCAAAAGTAGCATTTAAAAAGTTAAAGCCAATAACATTGTCATATTCTAAAATTTATGTCTTGATCACCCTTTTAGAATGAGCACTCAGTGTGTGAGGTTTTAAGTTGAAATCCATAGCAGTAAGAAATAAACTTCTATGTGTGAAAAGAACTAAAATTGTGATTAAGAAGAGTAAATTGGAGAAGAGACAGAAACCACACATGAAAATTATTTCTCTGATAAGTCATGAAAATGATTTCTTACATCTTTCAATTATATTTAAGCTAGATGAAAATTTGATCCATCGTTAGGCTGATTCAAATACTTGAGGCTTTAGCACATAAGCTACATCTAATCATCTTCCTAAAAGACAATAAAGATAGGAGACAAATCAAAAGGTCAAACTCACATAATATACTTCCTAATTAGAGTATCAGATGAAGAATTCTCAAATTTATTGGTAAAATGTGGGCCTGAAATATAATCATCTGAGGAACAGGCCAAGACATAAAAAAGAAGCAAGTTCAAGGGCACTAAGCACTGTAAGAGACTTCTAAAATCATTCAAGCATTAACAAAAAGCTCAAATTTTATCAGGGTATACATAACTCAACTTTATTAGGCATTGTAATCAAATGTAGTCTTATAACAGAGACATCTGGCTGAGGGACACAAATAAGTGTTTAATGACTTAGTATCAGGATTTTAGAAGGAAATTATTTTAATAGATTTTTTTCTATTAGTCAAATTTCACCAAAACAGCTATGAAATAAATTACCAGTTGGTTTACAGAAGCCCAACTTCCACAAATTTCTTCATCTGTGGATATTTATGCAGTCAGGCTTCTTTCCTTAATAAATGAGGTAATCAGCAGTATCTGTCATAGGAATTTAAATTTCTAGTAAATTTAAAAAATTTACTAATTTTTAAAGTATCTTATTGAAAAACAATACAGTGAAATACTGTTATTGAAGGATGAACTCAACAACTATATACTAAAACTGATTTCTTAAAATCTGTAAATTAATATATACTTACTTTAATTATTATTTTTCAGCAAAAGCATTACAATTTCTCATAGGTTTATTTCATTCTTGGTTTAATTCTTCACTGGGTGCACACTGCTTTTAGAATAAAAATCATACAGCTCCACTGACGTTAAGACACTGTATGTGTTTAGTTCCTGGTGCTCCCCTTTCATACCACACTTCTACTTGCAACACTAACCACACTGGTCTCTTTTTTGTTTCAAGACCTTTTTTACATCAGACCATACACTCAGTATATTATATGCCTGAAATATTCTTAAGCATTTCGCATGGCTGGCTCGTTCTCATTTTCCAGGAATTACTTCAAATGTCACCTTCTTACACTCTACTCATCCTAACTTCACTCTTAATAGTCTCCTGCAGGTAGTCATTCTTTCTCCCTCTCTCCACAAGGGTTATTTCTTTCATGACACTTATCAAAACCTAAGAGTCTTATTTAATAGTTTGCTATATTCACTGCCTGTCTGTGTCATTACTGCCCACCAGTACAGTGAATGCTCATAGCAAGAGCTCTAACAATATTTGCTGGTTGAATAAAAGTTATACTCTGCTACTACACTGAAATCTATAAATAGAAGCACCATTGCTTATTGGGTAAATGATCTATGAATACAAAATTACAATAGTTTTATACTTAAATTCTGATCCGTCCATTCACCTCTGAAACATATAGCATTCTAATCTCTCAAATGTTAAATACCATAGAAATTAATTTTTTTTTTTTTTTTTTTTTTTTGAGACCAGGTCTTGCTATTTTTGCCCATGGAATCGCAGGCTCACGTTGTCCAGGTTACCACGGACTCAAGCAATCCCCAGCCTCAGCTTCCCAGGTAGCTGGGATTACAGGCGTGCACCACCACGCCCAGCTATTTTTTGGGACTAGGTCTCACTGTGTTGCCCTGAGCAGGACGCAAACTGCAATCCCTAGCCCCTGCCGCTTTATAGGCTGAAGCTTACAGGCACAAGCCACCGTGCCCGATGGAATTAAATGTCTGTTAAATATTTATAAAGACTTGCTTTTGGATGTTTTCTTCTGATATTTTGGAAAGCATAGCTAATTCGAAATTGTAAATCCATTTAGAGACCTTCCTACCAAATCAAGTCAATGATTCCCTTCTATTTGATTGCAGTTACTTACAGGGCTAAAAATGTGCATTTGTTACCCGCAAGCTTTAAGTGTCCAAAAACCACACACCAATCTGACCGAATGGTACACAGTCTTCCAAGGAGGATACATACTGATAATGCCTTAGTTTCAAATTAGTAAATAAATAAATTTTACTTTAAAACTTATTGAATAAATATGCAGGTGCTATGTATACACTGTAAAAACCTAAAAAGTGAGATGCAAATGACTAAGCTTTGGGATACAATGGCCTAGATATCTCCTCCTAGGTATATGCGTCATTTACCAGTCAACTCATTGCTTGTGCCAGCTCTAACCATTCGATTAAGAACATAACCTATCCTCAGCAGTTCTGGTTAAGGATCTGATATTTTTCATTTTATGAAAATAATAAGACTTTATTAGAAATGAGTTAACTGTCAACACTTTGTATATTAAGGTTTAATAGCACTTAATAAACACTTTGTCATAATTTAAAAGGAGTCTCTCTAAAAAGCAAAGGAACAGGAAAAAAATTTAGGTATAATTATAAAATAAAAATATTAATATTCCAAACATGTACATCACAAGTTTTGATATTTACAAAATAACCCATCTATTAGTACTGCTTTTGAGAGAATTTTCAAAATGAGCTTATGTATAAGAAAAAAATCTATATAAATTGCTATAACTTAAAAATAATGAAAGCAATCGAAAAAATTTATAAAAAAAAATTTGGCAACGATATGGGTCATAAAACTGAGTGACTGGTCTTCAAAAGTGAGGCTATAAAGAAAACCCCCCTGAATTACATTACTTTTACTTTTCTTGCTGTGAAGTCGTATCTTCAAAAGAAGTGGCTACCTGAATTATAATCTGTCACTGTTTGTCCAGCAAAACCAAGCCAATATCTACATGTTAAAACATGACCGTATTACTTTGGGAGAGATGTCACTCAATCAAAATATATCTGAAACCTAAGGTTCATACCTAGGAACTCATGTTAGTGCTTTTTCTTCTTTATTATGTATTCAGTTCATTCTGTTCAAGAGTATTTATTTTAAAAAAAAACTATGTTTATTTTAAAAAAAACTATGTTCTTAAAACACTAACATTTAAAAGAAAAATACAATTTTTGAGTTTTAAGTAGGGAAGATAAATATACAAGCAAAGATAATAAACAACTACAAAGTGATCTGCACAATAAAATAATGTATAACAATGAGTTGAAGGCTGACATGATTCTACCTAAGGCACAAACTACTATTACTTTCTTGATACCCCCCCCCCAACCTCTCCATCCTTGGTAACAAAGCTCTACATATTTGGGATGGCGATTAAACAGCATTTTTTTAACACCCTATTAAACAGCATTTCTTGCCTCCCTTGCAGTCAAAAAGGGCCACAGATATAAGAAGTCAGCTGATTTCTAAAGTCTCTTTGACGCATCTGACTAGACTGTACAGTCTGCCCCTCTAAATAATCACTGAACTGCAATTCTCCTACCTATCCAGCAAAGATGGAGCACAGATAAGCAGCAGCCTGGGACAATGATGAGGTCAGGGTTACCATGGACTCTGGTCTATCTCCTCCAAAAGTTATTTTACTGAGAGATTATTTTAATAAAGATGCAATGCATGTATAGGATTGTAAAAGATAGAGGAAAGTAGAGAGGAAGGGATGAAAGCTACTTAGAAGGTAAAATGAGCCAGGCCTACTGATTAAATGTGAGGAAGTCAGGGGAAAGGAGGAGTCGCAGGTGACTTCTGGCATCATGGATAATTGACTATGGATCAGTGGTTCTACTGGGGTGTTGTGTGTGGGGAGAGTAGGGAGAAAGTAGAACTTGACAGAACCATGTAGCATATGGTCTTCCTGGGTTGGAGCTGAACAGGAGGAGTAAATTACGTCCAAGTGAGAAATCACTTGAACAGTGTAAGAAATAACACAGGCCAAGGACATAACCCTGAGGAACAGCATCCACTCTGAGGGATAGCCAACGAAATTGAGAAGGGTTAGAAAGATGGAAGGATAATAATCATGAATGACAATGTCTCAAAGAAGAATAAATCTTTATACTGAGGATATCATGGTTGCTGAAATAGCAACAAAGTAGTTTAAAGAGGAGGGTAAAGGCTGAGGTAGGGGAAGAAAAGATACAAGGGGAGGGCATGAGAAAGGAGGCAGGAGAGAGGAAAAGAGCAAAGAAAAGACAAAAGGCAGTCTTAGAAACAGTAGAGGAATGGGTAAAAAAACAAGTTTAACTTGGCAGACATCAGGAAAGGAAAAACTTCCATTAGAGAAATGATATGGAGGGAGACTTTAAGAGTGACTGTATTGTCAAGCTAAGAATATTATGTGTGTGCATGCATTTGTGTGTGTGTGTGTGTGCGTGTAGAAAAAAAACATAGATATCTCTAAATATTGATGTGTATGTATAAATACTGATGTATACGTATATATAGATGAGACAGCGAGATTCAAATTCTCCTGAAGGATACAAATATTGCTATTTTACAGATAAAAAAAAAAGACAGATTACAGGATTAAGTAACTTTCCAAATTCCTATTATCAGTGAAGCATCTGACCCATTATGAACACTTATTACATTTTGTTGAATTTATTATATCACTTTTCATTGCTTTACTTTCTAACGTAAGAAATCTATTCCCCTTAAAAAATTTCGTAAGCTGGGCAAGGTGGCGCATGCCTGTAAGTGACAATTTATGGAGTCGCAGCTGGCCCTGGGGATCGTGGTTTGAGACCCACCCAGGGCAACATAGAGAGATCAAGTCTCAAAAAAAATAGCTGAGCGTGGTGGTACGTGCTTGTAATCCCAGCTACCTGGAAAGCTGAGGCTGGGGATTGCTTGAGTCTGTGGTACCATGGGCAACGTGAGCTTGTGGTTCCACAGGTAAAAATAGCGAGACCTAGTCTCAAAAAAAAAAAAAAAAATTCCTAATTTATACTCTATACTTTATTTCCGTTTTCACCTCAATACAGTACCTAGGCCTGGTCACTGAACCTCTAAAGATATTCTGTTCAAAATTCAACTCATACTCTTTAAGAAATCAACAATGACACTGCTTGATTTAGCTTCACGACTTAGTTTGGTCTTTTAATGGACACTCCTTAATGCTCAACTGCATTCATCTCTAATCATTGTATGTTTCCATTTAAAATACTCATTATTTTGTAGGTATATCTTATCTTTGCAACTTGTTTCAGACATCTTGAGGACAGAAATTATTTGTGGTATTTACTTTCTATTGCTCCATTATTTCTCAGTATAATTCCACTATCATGCTAATCATGCAAATTGGATGATTAGCATGGTACATAATAGATGGCTACACAAGCAAACACATTTTAAAAATCCATATTTACTCTTGTTTTTTCTAAAATAGGTATTTTTTTTAAAGATGTGTAAGATGCTCTAAAATAAAACATAAAGAATGGAACCAAAGAATTATATGATTTTTAAAAACTGTAATAATCTTTAAAGATGGACACAGTCATTAAATATAAGAAAAAAAATTACGAAACTTAGTAGTCCTGTATTCAAACAAATGTCTTATAGCTCAGACAGCAAACCATGGAACTCTTAACCCCATACTCAAATAAATGTCATTTTCTGTTTATAAACACAAAGACTAAAACAATGAAGAACTTTTTTTTCTCCATTTCATAGTCACCAAGCAGTAGTCTGCTCTACCTTTCTTTAGGCAGTGTCTCTTATGAAACTGTCTTCAGAATAAATATGAACAATAGAACTTATAGCTATTCAGCCATGAAAGTATTTCCACTAAAAAGAAAAATCACCAAACATTCCCTATAACTTTATATGACAAATGTTTGCTAAGTTTAGTACAGCATTTCCAATGCACGCATGTGGCAGGGATCCTCTAACTGCATCTTGCTCACTTGTTTTCATTTACATGTTTAGTCATAAAATTACATCCAGGAAAGACTAATTAAAAAAAAAAAGATATAAAAACTATAAACTAAAATTAACTAAAAGAAAAAAAGTGAGCATTTATTTTGAGCTTTAGTTTGCTTTGAGGTAAAACCCAAAATGAGTATTTCTTAAGGCATGTATTTTAGGAGAAGTTGCTTTACGTAAAAAAAGAGCACCATAATTACAACAACTTAAGAAGCACTGCATTTAGCTTTCATCTTGGTGATTTCAATCTTTAAAGAAGTGCTGCTGCTGCTACTGCTGCAAAGAACTTTAAGTTTATTTTGTCTCCAGATCCCCAAACATTTTTGCCACTTGAGTTAGTTGAATATATTTATTCACCTTACATAACAAATAGTTGAATATTGTCTATAACACCGATTCAAATGATTCTCTTCTTAGTTTTTTTGGATTATTCAGAATTGTCAATATTTTACATATTTTAATACAGAAACAATCTCAAGGAAAAATAACAGGCAAATAAATACACTACCTTAAGAGAGATATTAGTAAAATATTAGTAAGATTTTTACTAAGATATTAGTAAAATTGAGCTAAACACCAATTCTTGTTAAAAAGAACAACAACAAAACTAACATCAGCTACAATCTTACAGTCATGGAGATCTGGTTAAAATGCACAACTCTTCAACCCATTAACATCTACTCTTTCTCCACAAAGAAACCAAAAAAGTAGATAATGGACTTTCATTAAGTCAAATCAAAATATTTCAGTTTTAGTCTGTTCTTTCTATGACATTCAAATCAATAAAACTTAAAACATAATCTGTACTACAAATACTTATGGCATAATAGGCACATTAATTTTACTTACCAAGTCATATATCTGGTTTGCCAACTGTACCTTTTCATCTGCATCTTCCAAAGCTTTATAGTAATCCTGAAAAAAAAAAAAAAAATTCATTTCAAGAATAAAAAATTTTTAAATATTTGTAACCAGGACATATAATAGCATTTTTACCATACTTTGTTATTACTGTCTGTCATTCTACACTACCATTAAAAACCTAGTTAGGGATAAGGTAGGAATGGGGTAGGATAGGAAACTACAGAATAGGCAAGTATTAAAGGACACAGTTGAGAATTCCTAGAAATGATTTTAGTAAAAGTAAATACCATTCTACATTAATCGCCATACTAGTAAAGGTTATGTGCTAATGAAATTTTTTCTTTAAAAGAAAATAATATTTTTAAATGAGATTTTAAAGGCATTAGTAACCTCGTATCAAAACAATTTCATTTTAAAATGTCTTTCTCAGAAAGTTCCAGTGTTTACTGATAAATCATTTAAAATGTTGCACATACTTTTTTGATGGATGCCATTTGCTCTTCTCTCCACTCCGGCTTATTTTTCTTTGCATTCAAAAAGAATTCACTGACTCTTTGTTCTAATTGATCCATTGCATCTATATGATAAAACATTTCACATTTAGATGACCAAATTCATACACTGAATACACGTTTGATTTGGGACAAGAAAATCATGTCTGAAAATATAATGTCCCCACTTAGCCAGTAACTTAAGTAGGTTATGCTCTGATTACGGACATAAGGTCTTAGCTACCGTTAAAAAAAAAAAGTTCTTATTTCCCTTTTCACTATTTTTGTTGTCACTCTTTCAAAATTTTTTTCTAGTGGTAAAAAATATATGGGATATAGTGAAAAAAATAAACAAAAGCTTTGAGAAAAAGTCAAAACAAGCTAAGTACCAAACTGAAGGGCACAACTTTGAACAGGAGAAGGAGGGGAAGGGGAAGGTGGGAGGGGGGACAAATCCCTGAGATTACAATGTTGTGAAATTTATGTATAAATAAAATATATATATATTATTTTATATATATTATATATATTTATATATATATAAATATATATATATTATATATATATATATATATAAACAAAAAACAAAGTAGTCAACAAAAAGGTTCTATCCATAGTTTTTAAATAGTACAACTTTGGAAACAAAAGCCAATGCAATAAATCAATCAAATGGGCTAAAACAGAATTTGTTGAAAGTACTACTAGGTAATCCTTGCATTTAAGAAAAGATGTTAAGATTTTAATCTTTTATGATATGGCACTATGTACTCCATCCTCCTGAATCAGTAAAAGTAGAACAATCATTTATTCACTTAATACACGATTATTCTGCACTTTTAAAATGTGTCAAGAATAGTCATTTCATCCCTTATCTTCTAAAAATGAAAAATAAAAAGGAATTTTTTCTACATAGCATGTAAATGCTTTTTTAAACATTTTCTTTATTAAAGAAGTCTATCCTAACTTATTTTACTAAGAAGTCACTTTAGTTAATACATACTGTCTATTAATATTAGAAAATTTTATTTATTGCAAAAATCACATTTTTTAAAAAAACTGTAATGTCTTTTAAAATTATAAGAGAATTGTACACTTATGACAATGAAAAAGTGTTACATAAAAACTACCTGTTTGAATGCCTTTCTTGTATCAGGTACTATCCATTCTAATTTATCTGTATGACTTTTAATCCTCAGATGATTCTCATTTTACAGACAACGATAACACTTCAGAAGTAATGAATTATGACTAATGTGTAAGCTAAAAAAAGCCCTAAAATGTATTCAGATCTATTTGGTATCAAAAGTCTATGTTCAATCCTGTAGAAAACACGACTTTTGCAAATCCTTATCCTTTCAATTACATTAAAATTAAAATGGGTCTTCTGTGAACTAGATGGAGAAACATAATTTGCATTTGCAAACCACAATTCACAGGAAAAAAAGGTGGCTTCCATGCTATGTATCTTTTATCAGGCACCACATGAAGCTGACAAGCTGAAAAGTTTATTCATTAAAAACACGTATGAGGGCTGAGCACGGTGGCTTGTGCCTGTAAGCTTCAGCCTATGAAGTGGCCGGGGCTAGAAATTGTGGTTCGAGTCCTGCCAGGGCCCGTAGTGAGACCTGGTCCCAAAAAAACAGCTGGGCGTGGTGGCGAGCGCCTGTAATTTCAGCTACCTGGGAAGCTGAGGCTGGGGATTGCTTGAGTCTATGGTACCCCGGGCAAGGAGAGCCTGAGGTTCCACGGGCAAAAATAGCAAGACCTAGTCTCAAAAAAACAAAAAACAAAAAACACGTATGAAAGTGTATGAGAGATGGGAGGGGAGCCCCAAGTAACCTCAAGTCTCTCACCCTGTGGAACATTTGGTTCCCTAATCTCTTTGCATGAGATTTCCTCCCTATTAATCTCAAAACTCAGGTCTTTCTCCACTTCTATTTTTTGACTATCTGGCAGCAGTAGAAACATTTTACTTACAATGTAACCTACATGGATACATGCTATTGAAAGCCATATTCTGAAGATATACACAATGAAGGTCAGCCATTATATAATTAAACAATTTGACTACATTTCTTCAAAACAAGACACACTGGAAACAAGGTCACTTTATTACACATTTTAATTATATATCCTATAATTTATTTCACATTCTTTTTTTTTCAGAGTAGGTCTCTATTTTGCCTGTGGAAGCGCAGGCTCATGTTGCCCGGGGTACCACAAACTCAAGCAATCCCCCGGTAGCTGGTATTACAGGCACGTCCCACCACGTTCAGCCATTTTTTTGGAACTAGGTTTTGCTACGTGCCCCCGGCAGGACTCGAACCACGATCCCCAGATCCCGCTGCGACTTCCTAGCCTAACACTTACAATATGCGCCACTATGCCCAGCTTATTTCACATTTTTAATTTTAAATAGTATCTCTGCGAGATAGTTGTAACAGCTACAATGTATTCATGTTAAAAAGGGGGATGGTTTGTAAAGTCCTTTGAAAATATGGGGTACACAAATTCGGTATTTAGTGCTTTTTTATTTTTATTTTTTGAAATGTAGTTTCGTTTTTAAGTATTTACCTTATCGTCCAAGTTTAAATTGTTTACCTTTACGGAATCATAAACCCTGTAAAGAAACTTCACAGAACACATGGTCATCGGAACTAAATACAGATTTCTGGAGAGCAACATTAATTTGGGGGATAAGTCACTGAACTATCAAGTTCTCATGGAGCGAGAAATCAAAATTTTTATGATCGCTTTATAGCAAAATCCTACTGCCCTCCCTCATCGGATCGAGAAAAGCAATGCGGGTGACAAGTGGGACAACTGAGAATGTATCCTAGGACGTGTAACTTTTCAAAAACTAACATTGCAAGTTCAGTAGTGTCTCTGAACCATGTATCTTCTGTGCTTCCAGGTTTCTCTGCTCGTGAAATTTTGAGAATCAACTTTAACAAATGTGGAAATCTCTACTGTCACAAGGTAAAACCTTGTCAACACTGGTGCCAATGTGTTGTAAAATAGATGGACACTGTCAATAAGGTAAGTAAACCTTTTTTTTTTTTTCCACTGTTCCACATTCGGGTAAAAAAGCACAATGCTCCCTAATAGCACCCCCTCTTATCAAGCAAGGAGAAAAGTGGCTTAGAGGGGCACCAAGAGGCAAGATGGGCTTTGCTGGGTCTGTTTTAGCAGCTCCTGAGGTCCTGGCGAGAGAGAGCTGGAGAAGCAGCAAAGAACAGGAGGCGAAGGTGTGACTGGCAAGCAAGTCCGGCACTGACCACGCGCCAGCAACACGAGCAAACGCGCGGACTTACTCTGCACCTGCAGGTCCATCTCGCGCATCTCCGTGAAGCGGTCCCGCAGGTCCATAGGCAGCTGCTCAATCACTGTCAAAGGGAGCGTTCGTCAGAGGGGCGGGGCCAACGGCGAAAGTACGCGTCTACGTCGCCAAGTGCGTGGTGCGTGCGTGCGTGCGTGCGGGGGGGTCAGGGAGCCGGCAGCCCACAGCGAGGCTGCCAGTTACCGTGAGAAAGAAACACCCCCCGCCTCCCCCTCCCTCCCGCCATCCCGCTTGCCCGTCCACTCGCGCTCTCGCCAGCCGGAGGTCCCACAGACGGCCCCCGCCAGCGCCGCCCACTCACTTTCCAGATAGTCCTCTAGGTACAACATCGCGGCCCTTAGAGCTCGGGGGACGAAGGGGTCCAGGGGTTTATTTGTGTCACTCGCTGTCGCCGGAGTTTTGTCCCTTCCAATATGGCGCCTCCGCTAGCAGCACCCGCTCGGCTTCGGCGGAAAAAAAAAAAAGAAAAAAAAAAAAAAACCACTTTGGCGCCTGACGGCGCTTGCCTCACTGCCGCCCGGAGCTGCCATTGGCTGGCTGGGGCGGTGACGTTAGCCGGCCGGAGCCCGCCCGCGCGCCGTTGTGGGAAGTGTAGTTTGGTTCCCTCCGCTGGAAGGAGGGAGACGCGGGCAGCTCTGCGCGGGGAAACTACGAAACCCGGGCACCTTTGCGAACGGTGCGCCACCGAATCTGAAATGCGGAGCCTCTGTTTATTTGTTGACTTTCTCCACGGGGAGTGACGGGAGTTGTGTGCGCCTGCATCACCTAACTAGAAACAACTTTTCACCTGTTCTTTCCCGCTGTGATTCCACGTCCCGGCGTTTATGAGTCATGGCTTGTCAAGGCGAGCTAGGCAGATGGTAAAGGTTCTGATGCTAGAATAATGGCAAAGTTCGGGCAATTTGGATTGTTTAAAACGGAACTCTGCGGGACTTTAATCTCAGGAGCTGCGCCTGAAAAAAATGTCCACGGGACGTCTGGTTGGCTTACGTTGTCATTGAAATAGTTTATGTTAAATGCAGGGAGTGGGTGTCTGCTTGCCATAGTCGGAGATGTACAGATAGACGTCAGCAACCTTTCATAAATTCTGGACGGCCATCCGTCTTTTCGGCATCCTGATGTAATCGATCCACCCGGGTCCCCCCACCTTCTCCCCCCCCCCAAAAAAAAAAGATAAGAGCAGCTAGAAATAGCGGATGGAGCGTTAGCAGTATTTGTGTTTTGTGGGTAACCTTAGCCCTGAGCGTTGTCCTTTTCCTACCTATTTATTCCTTCCTGCGAATGTTCTCCCATGATATTTTTTTAGACCGTAACTGCTCAGTTTTTCTTACAAAATGTTTGCACTGGAAAACGCTAGATATTGTTATTTTCCACCTGTCTTAACTTTCTTTGTTCACGGGAAACTGTCGTTAGGTCATAATTTATTGTTCTATTTATATTTTTCAGATTAGAAACACTTTGTGCATTGATATTGACTGCTTCCCCCCTCCACATTTTTTCGTATTCTCGAGACTTTGCACTGCTCTTAAGCCGGATACTTACCTGTAATATTAAGGAATCTTGAAGAAAACCGCATTCCTAATAATTATTAATTTATTTTCTGCACTTTTGTCTAAAATCTAGTGCCATTAGTCTTCCTTATTCTTTGTCTTCCTCCTTTTATCTTTATTTTAGATCTCTGATAATCTTTGCAAATTAATAGTGATGGATCAAAATAACAATGCATTCCTTCTTACCCTGTCTCATTCTCTTTTAAGTTTTAAAATCATGCTTAGGATTTGAGAGGATTCCTGTATGACAGGATTGTTCCCCTGAAATAATTTTAAAAACTTGTTGCTCATTTTTCCAATGTCTCCACAATCTCTTAAAACATGGATAGAACATCCCTAAGAGTTTTTCACTTTATTTTCTACTTCACTTTATCTTTTTTATATGCTATATCTCAAAAGTTTCTAATATTTTCCAATTTTAGAAATTCTATTTGTTTCCCTTTTCATGCCATTTTCTGATTTATTATACAAAGTAAACAGTCTATATGCCAAGTCTGTTAAATGTAATGCTGAAATTTCTATGGGTCTTTTCTGCTTGTCATGCTTAGTACTTACAGGCATGTTATTTATCATGCCCATTTCCTTATGGATTTTGTTTTTGGACTCTGCTCATGTTTGTAGAGTTGTACTGTTGGGATGCTTTGAAACCAGAGTTAAAATTGAATTTTGTATAGAGTATTAGAAATTGCTTTTGCAAGTTGCTTGGAGGCACCATCAACCCCAGGACCAGATTAAATTTTCCACTGGCGTTTTATTGAATTGCACAGATAGATTGCAACTGGGACTTAAATCCAAATGGTTGGTACAGATTCTCAGGGGAGACTGTTTTCTTCCATTTTGGGGTTCTAAGGTCAAGACAGCCACGTTTCCATACTGACTTGTACATCAGCTTTATTTCTCATTCACTCATAGTGGAATATAGCTCTTTGGAACTCTGATTTTTATTTCCTACTAGACTCCTCCTTTGACTTTTTTTGACCCTAGCATGTTGTACAACCATCAAAGTATAAGAGTTTTATGTGTCTATAATTTCACAGATAATCCTTCAGCAAACACCCACTTTGGCCCACATTTATTTTTCAGGATAATCTGTAATTTTTTCCCTCTGTGAATGACTTCATTCCTACTTTTTCATCAATGATTTGATTTTCTTTTAACCATCATTTTCTGTTGTTTTATTCCACGGGTGGTTCATTGTGAATACCTAAAGTAGCAATACTGTCAGAAATAGAAATCTGTCATGTCATTGATAACTGAGCTGCCTCTGGGAATTTTTTGCACATTACAGAAAATGAGATCATAGATGGTTCCCAGTTCAGTCACTATGTCTACACACTTCAGAGAAACCAAAAATAATAAAATTCACACAATGTATATTTTGGTTAATAAATATGATTCTTGCCCTTGGACTATGTTTCAACAGAAAATTGTGTATAACGTCTTACATATTCGATCACCTGGTAAGTACCACTTGGTTTAGTGGTCCACTTACAACCAGTGTGAAATTTCTAGATGGTGCCCTTCATACACAAGGATAACCATATCTACATTACCTACTGTGTTCCCTGTTCATAGCTCATGAATTTATCAGGGATAGAACTTTGGATGCATTCTCTTGGGTTTTGAACTTGGGAATGAAGAGATGTGGGACCTGAACGCGTGGTAGTACAACTGAATTGTTGGGGCACAATAAATAATCTTTTGCTCCTGAGATCAACCCAAAGCAGTTCTGGTTTTTTTCCTTGCCTTTTTTCACTTTATCTTTTACTTTCACTATCACTAGTTGTATGACTTTGAGCATGTTATCTTAACACACCTTGCCTCTTTCCTGGTGTGTAAACTGGAGCTAACAATAGTACCTAGATCATAGGAGGCATGATATGATATGATGTCAATATGAAATGATAATATCTATGCAGAACACTGAGTATAAAGTTACAATGGAATGCATGTCAACTTCTATTGCCAGCATCACTAATATTCTAAAGTCTCCTCCTAAGTTACTCATATTAGAGTAGCTATTTCTAAGCTACTTACCCTTAGCTTTGCCTTGTAACCCTACTTATTTTGAAACTGGACATCACCAAGAGCTCTAGGATTTTCTCACCACTACTTGTTGAGTTGACATTGTCATACCAAATTCCAAGGAGAAGTGATTCAGGGAAGACTTGAGAGAACCTCATTGAAGGCTCCTGGTTAGTAAAAAGAATCAGAAGGCAGAGCTAAGATTTAAAAATGGGTGGGAAAGGTTGAAATACTCAACCCAAAATGAAACCTATCCTGTCAGAATGCCACATCAACAAACTGAACCTTAAGTGATTTTTGTTGTGTTCCTATAAATACTTTGATTATTGCCCAGTCTACCAGTTCCCAAATGCCAAGTTAACTCTGGGCTCTACTTATTTTATAACCTCCAGACAAGGCTGACAATGTTGTCCCAGTTAATCAGATAGTTTCTATTTTTCTCTTCCTCAATTTTCATCCCATTAAAGACTCTTATCTTCAGTCTGATTTTCCAGTTCCATGCATGGAGACTGCTTCGTGAAGTTTGGATCGTCTAAACTGCTTGTTTTTATTGCTTTTTAAACTCAAGCCTCTGTCATACAGTTACCTTTAAGAAACTAACACTAATTTTCTCGAAAAACACCAGTCAGTCACAAAGGGCTGCTCTTTGCAGGAGCGGCAAGGACTTGTTATACATCCACCTAAAGTCACATGTGAAAATGTTAGTGAGCGGAATGTGGTGCACCAAAGAACCCCCAAACCTGCCTGCTCTAAATGTGTTCTGCCATCAGCCACAAAAAGACATGCTCTTAATGCCTAAAACTTTAAGTATAAAAGAACTTTGATACAATGAGTGTACATTAGAAAGAATATAGTTAGAATCATTTACCCATGAAACAGCCAAAGTTATCCAGCCCACTGTGGATAAGTGCCCAGTCAGTATTGACCGGAAGGAGGGCCACTGAGGCTTGAAAACCTGCCCCAAGTTTCACATACCTTCTAATGGGAAACCATAGGAAAGGGCCAGGCAAGTCTGAAAGGAAAATAGCAAAATGAAAATACAAGTCAAGATAAAGGCTGTAATTGTCAGCCTCCCCATAGTTCTCTCACTCATGTCTCTTGTTTCCTTCAAGTGTTTCTTTCCAAGTCTCCCACGTCACTGATACAATTTCAAGGTCAAGAAGCAAGCAGGGCTTTTTCACATGTCTCTCTGTTCTTTGTGAATCATGCAAGTCATTGTCATCTTCTTCCTCCTAAGGCCTTCCAGTCTTTTCTAGTTTCTCACTGCTCAGCTCTACTCTTGAGCAGGGATCTACTCTTGGGCAGGGATCTTGGAACTTCCCCTTTCCTTGAGGATTATACTGGTCCAAAAAGGCAATTCAGGACTTGAACCCCCAGACCTGTATATGAGGCTTAGATGCAGAGTCCAAGTCTGAACTCCAAGCAAGGTACAGGGATCCTTTACATCAAGAAAGTGAGCACTGCTGAAAGCTGAGGACCTCAGACAGATACAAACGCACTATATATCGGAAATGTTCCTCTGGCTAGACCACAAAGAGCAACATCAGTAAGACATGAACTCACCTTCAAGTACTACGAATCACTGAAGGCAATGAAGACTGAGAGACTGGCAGGCAGGTAAATGGGAATTCTAGAAGTGGCCAATATTGGAAGCCAGAACTGATACAGTCCAATGTAGAAGAAATGAGAAAAGGATATAGAAATTGGAGGATTGCATAAAAGTCTAATACCAGATTAATAAAAACTTCAGAGAGACTGAAAGAAGTATAGACTTTAAAGGCCTCAGATTCAATGATACATTGTTGAGGTTTCCTAATAGGTAAAATTAACTATAGCAGCAAATGTAGCACACTTTCCCTCTGGGGAAAGTAGAGTGCTTGGCTAATCTTAGAACCCTTTGCTAACAGGGGCTGAATGTGGGTGCTGCAGAAGCACTAAATTCCTATTTGTTGCATGAACAAACATAGATAGTATTGGGTGTTTAAGGGCTTTAGACTAACCTGAGTTTTAACTGTGTCTGTTATTTGCTCCTTTACTGAACTGAGTCGGTCACTGTTTCTAAGATTATTTTTTCATTCATGAAATGACAGTTAAAGAAAGGTACTTGTACTGTCAGATTATGGCAAGGCTCAAGGGAGGTAAGGGTTAGGAGCAGCCCAGTATGTAACCAGGAAGCAGCATTGTTGTAGACTTGACAGTGGCAAAAGGTAAATGACAGTTAATTTAGTAAGTGCTTACCAAGGGCTTCACAATGGAAGTCTTAGCCTCCTAACAGAAGTAGTAATGGCAGCATTGTCTTTTGAGGATTTTAAAGGCAATAATAAAGCCAACTTTCACAGTCTGCTTTTTATTAGCATTATGTTTCAACAATTCTAAACAATGTCAGTGATAAAATATTCCTCTCTGAAAAACATATTTTATTGTTCTAATAAATAATTTCTGAAGTTATGGCTGGATTGAAAAGCTGGTATGAAATCTTCCTGTTAAAAGTGGACTGCAAATAAATATAAAAAACTGTTTATCAAGTCAGAGACACAGAACTTGAGCTGTTTCTGTCATACACTTCTATATGCTCCCTTGGAGTTTTAATTTGTATTTTAAATTTAAAACAGTGAAACTTTGTGAGTTGCTATGTGCAACATTTTCATTTATTAGATGAAAAATTTAGTTCCTACATGAAATCAATTACTGAATTTAAAGAAAATCTTGAGAATTGAAAAACAGGTTTTAAAAATGTTATTCTCATTTAATTGCTATTGAATTTTAATGTAGTTATTTATAAATACACCAATGTTTTTCCCTTTTCAAAAAAAACACTTAACTGTAATTAAGGAATTAATTTGTTACTTTCCCCTTTTCACTGTAAAATTAATTAGTCATTACAATGATTATATAATGATGCTTATTAAAAGAAAATGTTTGCTGTTTGAGTTTTACTACTCATTATTTCCTTTAATGATTGAAAATAATAATCTTGCATGGAGAAGAGATTTCTTGTATGAAAAGATTAAGGAAATAATCTACTGCTCCAGATATCAGATATGTTAGGTATGTGTATTTAAGGTCTTCCTACAAGAGGTAGGTATAAATTTATTATATTATTATTATATCTCTGTGTTTGACTTTGAAAAGTTTCTCCAACATTCATGTCTCTGACATTCATTCTTTGGGACTGGTCATGTGAAGATAAATTATCAAGCATCTTCACTTTGTGATGCAATATGAAAAAATACCAGAAAATGTGAGAATCTTAAACATTGCTGGGAAACCTTCTAAGATTGTACTGTTCCTTTCTCTCTCTGCTTTATCACTCAGGTTATCTATGATATTGACAAGAGTTGATTTTGGAAAATTCAACTTTCTTTCTTTGTATTTTCACCTTATGTTTAACAAGTCATTAAAGGCATATGTAAGTTAAAGTTTTATTTTGCTTGCATTTTTCTGCACTTGTTTAGGGTGTACCTACCACTGAGGAAACAGTATAGAAATACAATAGCACAGTGATTTTTTAATAGTCAGAACATAAATATCTTATGAGACTACACTGCAGTATAGAGTCTGCCTCCCCCCTAATTTGGAATTCCTCAAGTGCAAAAACATGTTTTATTCAGCTGTTGATCCACAGATCAAGAAGGTAATATGAGTTCAATAAAGATGTAATGAATTATTGAATGAATGAGTGCATGAGCATCCAGCATGAGTTCATGAGTCCTCAAGTTCAGACCAGAGAGGGCAGGAAGAAGTTATCATGGTTGCTAAGTACTAAGCTCTGTGAATAAAACAGAATTCCATTGGAGTGCTGTAGTAACTGTAGTGGAGTGCTGAGATGGATTTCCTAATTAGAAACCTTTGAAGAATTCTCAACACCATAGTAGTAGATTGACTTCCAAAGTAGTTTTTAATTAGCCTTGTCTAGAAAACTAGACAGAAGGAAAATGAAAGAAATATGATAATTTGTGATGCTCTGTATTTTTAAAAATCCTTTGAAGTTCTAAATATTAATCTAGGTGAATAAATAAGACTCCCAGGGAACATAAGAAAGAATATTACTACAATTTGTTTTAATAAAAATTTATTGAACAGCAGACACCAGCAATATAAAGGATGATCACGATAAAGTTCCTATCCTTTGAGTATGCACTGCTTGTGTACGAGAAGCAAATGACTGGGACCATCATTTAAATACAATGTGGTAGGTGCTATAAAATGGTCAAATTTTGAAGAAAGTTCTAGATAATTCAATGAGAGGAGTTTATATCAATTCAATAGAAGAATGATGGTTCCTTTAATGCATAATGAAAATACTCAACAAAGGAATGAAATTCTGGTGACCAATATAAAAATGTAATAGATAAAATATTCTCAAGTTCAAGTACTTCACAGTCACTTATTTTTATGCTTTTATATTACTATTTATGTAGATATTAAAACATAATAGATTCAGAAGTGCCATTCAACTGATTTACATGCATGTATACACTCACTCATTGTTGGCAGGATGCAAAATGGTAGATAATTTGGCAGTTTCTTAGAAAACCTCTTACCACATGACTTAGCAAAAGCATACTTTGATATTTACCCACAGAAATTGAAAACATGTCAACATGAAAATTTAAACAGATATTTCTAATAATGTTTTTCATAGTTGCCAATACTTGAAACAACCAAGATGTCCTTCAGTAGATAAACAGATGTATAAACTATATATGTCCATACAATGGATTATTGTTCAGTACTAAGAAGAAAGTTTTTAGTACTTTAGTACAAGACATTAGAAGATGTGGAGGAGATTTAGATGTAAATGACTTAAGTTAAAGAAGTTAGTTTGAACCATTAGTTTGATTCTAACTAAATGACATTTTGGAAAAAGGTAAAAATATGGAAACAATAAAAATATCAGTGGTTGCCAGGGTTTAGGGAGGAGATTTGATGTCTGAATAGACAGAGCATAGAGTATTTTTAAGTCAGTGAAAATACTCTGATATTAATAAAATTTGTTTCAATAAATATAAATATAAGCCTCCGTAAATTCCCTCTAATTTGGTTGCAAACAAAATTTCCCTTAAAATGTCCTTTTTGTATGTGTGCATATATAAATATATATGAATGTGAATACATATACACAGACACATATTAGCTATGTCTACTATTGGGTGTGTAGTAGCTGCTTGGAGCCACTAGTGACCCATAACACCCTGATGGCCCTGCTTTTTTTTTTTTTGTAAGATCCTCTGGGCCTCCTTCCTTATGTAGCTACTGTAGTGTTAACACATGATACCTCAAGAACCTGCTCCTGTGAGACTAATCTCTGATATGTCAGCTGGTTATTTTTTTTAGATGCAAATCTAAGATAACTTTATGAAACAAAAGCTGCATTACAGCTACTATGTGGAATGGGATGGTTAAAAAGTGTGCATTTTTACAAATATATACACATGTAGTTAGATTTAGGTTTAGCTTCAACTGACATTTTAAATGGAAAAAGTTATTTCTGAATGATGGTGGAATTGTAGGTGACTGTATTTTCTTCACATTCTTATATTTTCCAAACTTTAAAATTATTTCATAAGAGAAATGTATATGGAGAGCGAAGGGAGTAGGGAGTGTGGCAAGGAAGAAGGAAGAGAGGGTGAGAAGGAGGGAGAGAATTACAGAAAGAAAAATGAAAACATTACTGGTAACCTATCTAGTATGTCTATGCCCCCCAATTTTTCCATGTTCTATAAAATGAGACAAGTATCTCTCGACTATTCTTAGGATGATCAGTTTTATTCTCAAAAGTCTTTTATGATGAGTTAATATTATCAGCTTCAATGTGATAACTAAATGTCCAATTTTCAATCCAAATTATTTCACAAAGGAAGTACTCAGCCCAGCCGGACTTGGTGGTGTGCACCTGTAATCACAGCTACCTGGGAGGCTGAGGTTTGGGATCATTTGAGTCCACGAGTTACCCTGGGCAACACATTACAAATGTGATTACTAATCTGTAGATGAGTGATTCTATTTTTTTTAAAAAAATAGAAAAAGAAGCATTCAGGATCCTATGTCCCTATCCTAATCCTATTACTTATCTGGGACACACATAAAACTCAGGGTCTGAAGGATGCACAAGAAATGAGGTCAAGAATACAAAGGAAGAAGTATTATTTGCCAAGTTAAATCCTAGAACACAGGACACCATAAAAATCACTAAGTCACCTGAGGTAGCAGACACAATATAAATTATTTCAATTTGGAGACAAGAATAGATTGATGAATCTTTTCCAGATTGTCCGATAAGCCCTGCTTAAGTACCTACTTACACAGTGAGTGTGGCCAGAGGGGGTGATAATGAAAAAAATAGTACCATCAGCATAACCACAATGCTTGAGCTGCTTCCTCATCTAGCTCTGCATGTGAATGCATTTAAGAACTGAAATTATAGAATAAGTCAGTCTACATGTTGTACAGATATAAATTATAAATGAATATATACACAGGTAGCAATGATACATAGTAAGAACACATTACAAATGTGATTACTAATCTGTAGATGAGTGATTCCCAAGTAGGAATGATTTTGCCCCTGGGGTTGGCATGGGGGACAGTTGGTTAAAACCATTTTTAGTTGTCACAGTTCGGGGCATGGAGTGGGCAGAGACCAGAACTGCTACTAAACACCCTGTAGCATACAGGACAACCACTTGCAACAGATAGTTATTGGGTATCATATGTCAACAATGACAAGGTGGAGAAAATCAGCTAAAGATTGATGTTGTGGCTGAAGAGTACTCAACAGTATGGGATCATGTGCCCAGTTCACCAGTAACATTGCCATTTCCTTAGGCAAACAGTCTTGGATGAAGAGAATTGTACAGTAGAGGGCAGTGAGAAGCAAAAGTTTATGCTACATTAGCATTTGTCCTCCATAGTTTTCCCTCCCTTTTCTATTTCTCTAATCCCTAAAGCAAAAATAGCAAAGTAATAGTTATAATAATAACAAAAATTTTGATAAAATGAAAGACCAGGATCTGCCCAATGGGAATCAAATTATTTTCACTATGATTTTAAAATTCCAAATCTATAAATTATTTTCACTATGGTTTTAAAATTTCTCATCATGTTACAATAAATCCTCTGTTGCCTCAAGATTTTATATACTTATCTCATTTTTTCTGCTATTTTTGGGCTTTTCCCCCCTTTCCATTATTAATAATTTTAAACAACCTGAAATTTGATTTTGATAATATATGACCATAGAATGACCATATTCTAGATGGTCATTCAATTGTTCTTAAATTTTATAGACAGAAATTAGGATAGAGAAATGATAGATAATGACAACATAAAGACAGGGCTAAAATTTTTTTTTTCTAAAATAACACCTGGATCTGGAAAAAGTCAGATTTAGAAGAGTGTCACCCAGGAGCTTAGAGTTAATAGATCCTATCCAGTATGTTAGAGTATTTGTGTCTCACATGAATATTCATTAAATGACAAAATAACACAATATGCTCCCTATAACCTGATAAGCAAAATACCCAATTCTATTGATGTCTTTTGCTTTTCATGTTCAGTTCCACATATTCCTCAGTGGGTATTGTGACAGCTACAGTGATTTTGCTTCAGCTAAAGGAGAGGCCATTTTCCTTTTTAACTGGACTTTTACTGTCACTGTTATGTGTCAAATATGACAGCAGCAGCATCTATCTCTGATTTGATGTACTGTCTTCTAGGATATACTATATGCTCCAAACTAGAGACCAATATGTAGTGCTGATTTTCCACTACTCAGAATATATGAATTCTGGAAGGCCAAGATTGAAGTCAGAGTAATCTATTTCTCACATATTAGATTTCCAATATTCTGTCTCTGTTGGTTTAAGATGCAGTGATTTATAAGATTTTGGAAGTCTCTCTTTAGAGAGTGATTTGACTTTCACCTGTATGAGAGGAAAATGTCATTGTGTTGCATTTTGTTAGGCTGTTTTATTGGTGTCAGTTTTAGAAGTTCAGATTTGGAAAATTAGTGTTCGTCACCTTGGCAACTAATGTAGTGAGTTTGGTTGATCTTTGTTGTATATTTTGCCATCACTCAATATGCTGTCTATGTTTGGAGAATTCTTTATCTTATGGGAACAAAGACAGAGAGCTAGTGTGATCTCAGTCCTGCCAATCAGGTGGACCCACACATGACCCAATTACAATGACAGATTAAAAATTACAATGATAATTACAGACGTCATCTCAGTTCTGCCAATCAGATGGATTCATAGTTGACCTAATTAGAAGTCAAAACTAATGGTGAAGCAGGCCTGATAAAGAACTCATCCAAAACTGGCTGTACCAATATCCAGTGCCTGTTATGGGTAGTTGATATTTCAACCTGTAATTTCCACATTGAGCAGTGATGACTACATTCAATTCAGGGCTGTGATTTTTTTTATATTGCTCTTTCCTTGGGAGTTTCTAAGTCTAGTTTTAGGGTCCCATTAGATATTTGGTGAGCTATATAATGTCTCCCAATTGCTTTAAAATTATTAGCTCCCTAAATTTATCAGAATTTATATCTATGGGTTTCAGCCAAAAAGCCTTACTGAGAAAAGTCCATCCTTTTTTCCTGTTTCCTTTAAATCCTTGACTTTAATATTTATTTTTATTCATTCTTGTATAGTAATATGTGTAGCTAAGACTAACATTGTCTTTAAACATTGCTTTTTTTGTCATTACTAAACATATTCTAAATTTTGATTTTGATATTCTTTCACACAAAAAGTCATTTAAACTGTGAATTTCTAGGCTAGTGTGAGAATGTTATGCTGTTTTGTTTCCTAATTTTTGCTGACTTCTAACTTTATTGGCTTGGCATCATTGTATTGCTTCTAATTTTTAGAATTTATTGAATTTTTGTGGCTTAATACATGCCAAAGACTTGCAAATATTTAAAGGAAGTTTGGAAAGTTATTTTGTTTTAAGGATATTGTATTAAATAGCTATCTATAAGTTCTACTGTATTCTTTCAGGGTCTTTGTATGCTTTTTTTTTCTGTTTAGTCTATTACATGCTCAGCCAATATTGTTATTATTTTTCTGCATCTACTTGTATTTTCTATAGCTGTATGTTTTTTAATTCTGAAGTTGTTATTTGTTACATAAAGATCCTTGAGAAATATTTATTGTGAATTATAACCTTTATTATTTTAAAGTATCTATTTTTTACTTTAATGTTTTTTACTTTGACTTAGTAATTGCCTGATACTAGAATTAAAACCCTTTCTTTTCCTTATGTGATTGGTATTTGTTCTTCTGCTTTCACCCTTCTTTCAATCATTTTATTTAAATATGTCTTTTCTCTCCGGTTGATTATTATTTTACTGCCAATAAAATAGATTAATGTATCCTATTGCACTTATGATTTGACAAATGCTGAGATTTAGGTCTGAATTCATATCACTTTTAGTGTTTCCTATAATATGTGAGAAAGATCTAGAACATAATTTAAAGAAGCACAAAATATTAAAGACTGTTGTGTTCTCTCCTAGTCATCAGTTGCAGTAATTCCTTCTGAATTCTGACTCTCGTCTAACTTAAAGAGAACATTCACCATGAATGTTTCTTAATGTAAAACCCCCCAGAGTTATGTGGAATCTTCCTTGTTTCCTAAATCCAGATTTTGATTTAGTCTTTTGGAGGCTTTTTCTGCAAATGTGTCAAATATAAGTTATTATTTTGCCTTATGAGTGCTCCCAACTCACTTTTATGCATGAAAGAAATTGCTTCCTGTCTCTTTCCCATTTATAGCGCATTCTGCTTTAGAGTCATGCAGTGTAATTGAGCAGAAAGTGGAGCTCATGATGAGCCATGTGTATCCACAAGTTTTGGAGCTCCTTTCCCTAGGTTTTTGAGAAGATTTATTTTTTCAAGTGGACTTTCCTTCTCATCCCTTTAACTTCAGAGCTTTAAAGTCAGGACACATTGAGTTAAGAAAATCTCCTAACTTCTCTTAAAATCTTACCACTTACATACACCTACTTCTCATACGAACTTTGTGTCTTTCTTTTCCTCCTACCACCCTTCCCTGACTACATAATAAACATGCACTAATACACAGATTGGTTTTTAGAACTCCGCAATCATATTATCCTTAACAATAAGCATGAATGTTTTCTATCTTCATCGTAAACTGTTAGAGATGGTTATGTCAGTAAATACAAGTTAGTGATAAATAGTGGATAAACAGCACTTGACAATGAGCTCACCATTCTTATGAAAAAAAAAAAAAACCTAAGCTATGTGTATATTAAATGGAAGAAATAAATTATGGGTAGTTATATGGTGTATAGAAAATATACACCTTTTATTTATAATTGAAGTAGTGATCATTTTCATTATGTGCCCTTATACTGTCAAAACATATTTAACCATTTAATTTCAATTTTCTCAAAAAATTGTCTAATTTATTCTCATAGTCTAATCTTATTAGCACAAATATATTGTACTTTTAAAAATTATTATCCCTCAGACAACTGGAAGTTAAAAATATCATTTCTAGTTTAATATTTGATTTATGTGCAAAGTAAAAACTACAAATTTTGAAGATCCAGCTTTGTAAATGTTTTGTATAAATAAAAGTATAGTGTAATTTGAATATCTACTATGAAATTATTAAAATATAAAAATGTCTCCAAGGACTATCAAAGTTGTTTATTAGATAAGGTTTATTCCTTTTAGTGGCAATAATATAGCTTTTTGTACTGCAATGTCTTTTGAATATACTATTTATCTTTATTTAAAAATACCTTGTTGTTATACTAATTAGCACTATAATTAGCACTATTTGTTTAGGAATTGGACAACATGGGATCATAGGCCTTCTCCATAACTCACTGGCTAGTGCTTAACTACCTCTGACCTCACTTATCTATAAAATGGAATAATAATAGTTTATATACCATGGGTTGTTACAAACAGTTAAAAAACATATACTTTCTTATAAGAAGACCTGACTTTTGCAAAAACAAAAATAGTGTTATATTTTTTCACAATATATATTAAAGTGATTACAATCATGGACCCTGAAACTGGACAGACATTGAACATGAGACAACTAGACACAATCGAAGTTCTACATCATATTGACAGTATACTACTGGCGAGTCACTTATTTGCTTTCTCCTCCAAGTTTCTGTTTCCCTTTTATTAAGTGAACAATAATAAAGAGTTAGCTACATTTGATGAAAGACTTAGTAAAATACCTACAGGGCGGTAACCAATTAATGGCACCCAGGAATTCCAATACCTTATAACATGTCTTTTAAATATGTTTTGACAAAACCAAAGTGGATGTTTTTATGTTAAGGTGAAGCAGGGAGAAAGAGAAAGATGGAGGGAGGGATTGAAGGAATACTTAAAAGTTCCATGCTGATCTTCAAAACTCAGGAGTATGCTCTTACAAGGTTGATAGTTGTCCATGTGGGAATACTTTTCTTCTAAAAATCATTTCTTTGCAAGCAACAAACCATTAAAAGCATTATGCTTTATAAAAATGCCTGTTCCTGAGGAGCTGCTAGATGTGAGTGGATTTTATAAATTAATTTATTAGCTATTTCTTAATAGATATATGAGATGTAAGGCAATATAAAGTAAGTTATGAAAAGGAACAGAATGAAGAATATTTTTAAAATTCAGTTAATTTTCTGGAGGATGTAATATGTTTACTAGGCTTTAGGAAGCTTAGAAAGTGACAATCATTTAAAAATGTTGGATGCAATTTTTTTTAATTTAACATGCAAAATGAAATGACAGATTTTGTAAACATACAAACATACAAAATGATACTTTGTATTTTGGAAACATGACAGGAATAAAGATTCTTGAATACGCTTTTAGAATTACTGAAATTCTTGTTAATTTGTACATCAAGAATTTATAACTTTAAAATAGTTTCAGCTTTACAGTGACTAAAAATAACTTTTTGGAGGAGAGGGGAAAGTCCAAACTTAGGAGGAGAGACCAGAACAAATAAGAACAGGACTCAGAAGAGACACAGAAGTTCCATTTGAGAAGATGAGAGGAATATTATATGATCATATTTGTACTATACAAATATTTGAAAGGTTCTTACAGTTATGACTTACTCTGTGCCTTAGATGTCTTTTTTCATAAATTTGGCCCTGTGTCTCTCATCTGTATGCTCCCTTCCCTTCTTGTATCTCAGTGAGAAACAATCTTTTCTGTGGGATATATCCAGACATGACTGTCCCAGAGTTCTTGCTGCTAATAGAACTCTAACCCTGTGCACAGAGCAGTTTTCTGTCAGAACTGATGATTGAATGTTAGATGTTACCCCTGTTGTTTTGACTGCCTCTTTACTATCTTAATAATGATTGCAATGTTATTTTTTGACAATGGATGAATATATAGTGACATAAAATACGACTGCTTCTTTGTTATCCTTCCTATCTCTGAGAATTTCTGTGTTAGGAATTCAGGAGCTGCTTGGCTGGGTGTCACTTCTGACTCAGGGTGTCTCAAGATGTTGGCCAGGGCTACTGGAATACGAAGCTTAATAGGAGCAGGAGGATCCACTGGTAAATTGAGCTCAACATTTGGCAATAATCTCAGTTTGTCTTCACTCAGTTTCTTTCCACAAAGCTGCTTGAGAATCCACAGTGCACATGCTGGTTTCCCTCAGCACAAACAACCCAAAAGAAAAAGGTAGAAGCCATGGACTCTGAACTAACCTTTGTCTTCATACTACCACCAAACTAGGACCAGGAAATACACTAGGAACATGCTTCTCCATAAAATCACCCAGGAGTTAGCAACTGTTTGATCCCCAGTGAATCATCAACTTGTGGACTTGGGGTAATAACCCTTTCTTTTTTCAGGTTGAATAGCATTATACTCGTCACTGCAGCCCTTTCCTAGTCAGTGTTTTATGCAATTCCTTCCCCTTGGATAAAACACCAATGGAAATAGGAGTAATGGTATTAACTTCATTGAATGTACATTGCTTGTCAACAGGCACTTCTATACTTTTTTTCCTTAAAATTATATTTGGGGTATAGGTTTTGATGCTCTACTCCAGATTTATTCTAGGAAAATAAGTCTTATGTCAGCAGCACTAAAGCATAAAGCAAAAGAGGGGGGAAGTTAGGGGAGGGATGGGCACGGAAGATTGGGATGGAAGTTTACAAGTGATGGTTGTGGGAGAACCTTAGGGTACAAAAGAGTGTAATATATATATGTAAATTTAAAAAGTTACAAGAGAAAATAAGTCTTATATAAAGGAGATTATTGACTGATTTTGTTAAAATTAAGTTTCTGGCACTCTTCTGATGTGTTTCCCTTCATAAGAAGCAGCTTTGCCTAACAATGAAGTGACTAATGGCATATAACTCTATAAAACAAAGTGCCTATGGGAGAATGTGGTAAAATGATAATTTTGATGTTGATTTAATGAGGAATTATGGTAAATGACATGGAGTTCTGTAAGTAGAGATATCTTTACAAAGAATGTATAATTCATATTACTCTTCACCACAGATAATTTTTAAATTTTTATAAAACAAAAATTACAATGAAAGGCAAGTTGATTATAAATTCCAAACCCTTACTAAACTGTAATTAATTACCTAAAATTAATGACCTAAATATTTATTTTAGAATAAATGTACACTGGCTAATGTAAATTAATTCTATAATTAATTTTATTTACTGTAACTTCAATTAAAATCTGTTAAGACACATTAATGTCTAGCAAAACACATTTATTTAAGATAGGTCTGTGCTTTAAAGTTGGAATCCTTAGAAGATATTATTAAACTATATATCAGTGGTTCAGGAAAATTCACAGGAGATAATATTTCCCATTAAAAATTTCTGAAACAGCTCATTTGGCAAGCTGGTAATTTTTAGTAAAGGGATCTTAGAGCTTCTGGAGCTAAAGCTGAAAATGCTGGGAGAAAGGAACAGAAATATTTTCCTTTTCCCTTTCATTAGTCCTAAGCTTTCAGTCTTTATCTTCTTATTTTTTAATTTATTTGAACTTTAGAGATTAGAAGGAATAAACAAAGAAAAGAACATTATGGTGGATAATAAGAGAAAGTGAAGAAGGGGGAGGAGGAGGAAGGGGAGGAGATGAAGAAAAAGAAGGTGGCAAGAAGCTCTCTTGGAGCAGTTAGAACCTCATAAAGTTGTGTTATAGACTCGGTGTGTCTCTCTAAAAATTTTATGTTGATGCCCTAATTCCCAAAATATTGGTGGTTGGACTTTCAGAATATGGATTTAGAAGAGGTCTTGAGGTTGGGAGTTGGTGATGGAATTAGTGCCCTTATAAGAAGAAAAGGAACCCTCTCTCCACCACCTGAGAACATGGTGAGAAGAGAGACATCTGTCTGACTTTGCTACAAACTGTGGGATTTATTTACACGTATAGGTGTAAAAGGGACACAATTTAGGAACTACCAGAGAGAAAAGATGTATGGGGCAATATATACAAGTTGGGTGTATCCTGGAAATGCCATACCTATTGGGGCACATTACCCTATCACCCAGCATCTCAATATATTTCCCCATCTTGGAAGCTCTCCTAATTCTTCTGTTTAGGTATTTTTAAAAACCTAAATATTAGTTTCATTACATAGACATACATAATTAAATAATTGGCCATCGGTAATTGAACTCAAACTCTAGTTGCACTCTCTCCCTTGAAGTACAGGGTTTATGTTAAAAAGTTTAACTCTGTAATTATCTGGGCAGATTTTTTGATGAGTCCAATCTTGAAGCTATGTAGGGGTTGCTCTGCCATGTCATTAACATCAAGTCAGGTATAGTTCAAAGGGTATCTTACAAAAGAGACTGCTTTCATTCAGGAAATCCAAGTTTTAGAAGTTCCGAGTTAGTAACTGGGGACAAAGACTGCATATAAAACCGGGCACGATGGCTTGTGCCTGTAAGCTTCAGCCTATGAAGTGGCTGGGGTTAGGGATCGTGGTTCAAGTCCCCCTCAGGGCAACACATCAAGACCTAGTCCAAAAAAACAGCTGGGCGTGGTGGCATGCACCTTTAATCCTAGCTACCTGGGAAGATAAGGCTGGGGATTGCTTAAGTCCGTGGTACCCTAGGCAATGTGAGCCTGCAGTACCATGGGCAAATAGCAAGAACTAGTCTCAAGAAAAATAAAAATAAAAAAAGACTACATATATATTTCATTACTATGTACCAACCCATCTCATATATTTCCTATTGGACTTCATAAGAAGTTTAATGTGTCTTTAGAAACCAATTTAAAGGAACACCTATATCTGTGAAAGTGATAGTAGAGGAGGAATATCCTTTCAGCAAAATGTCAGCTATTAAATGGAAAAGGAACAATGACATTTGAAAATAATCCTTAGACAAAAGTCAACTCAATGCATGAGAACCATCAAGGAATCTAGAACTCAATGGGTACAAGTGTTGTGAGAAATAGGATATTGTTTTAGCTAACCTCCCAGTCGAGGTAGATTCATCATCAGTTCTAGCAGCTAAAGAATGTCAGAGCCTTGGAAATAACTTTATAGAATTTTTGATAATGAACAGGGAAAAAAAGAGGTATCAAAAAGGAGCTACTTGAGTTTCTTTCTTGAGTACTAATTCTCCTTTACTTTCTCCTCATGCTCACCTCTCTGTGTTCTCCTCTCTCTGGCATTCTCTGCTCTCTCTTTCTGCTGTCTTTATGTGATCTTCATATTCTCCCCAGCTCTTCTCCCCAGAGTACACTGTTCCTTTATAGCCTCATCCTGGACCCAGGTGAGCACACTTACTAAGTGCACACCCATTGGATCCAGGTATGTACAATGCTGGGGAGGGCACAATACCATAGGTACTGGTCATAGAGAGACTGATGGCAGAAGGGTATAAAAACCTTGAGAACTCATTTATCCTACATTTATTTAGATAGTCTCAAATTATCATCCCCAAATACTGGTTAATTAAAAGAGAGAGATAATCTTACAGTGGAGAAGCCTGTTAGATACCACCTAAACACATGAGATTAATGGTAATAACAACAGAAATGGGACAAACCAGTCAGGCATGGTGGTGCATGCCTGTAGGTGGCAACCTAGGAAGCCACGGCCAGGGCCTGGGATC
>PVHY01004393.1:0-94720 GCA_004024945.1 Uropsilus gracilis | reverse complement strand
GTTTGCACACCCTTTATATACCCTGATTTCCCGCCTTCCAGGAAATCTGTTTCACCTAGACTATTTCACTTCTTTCTTCCCCCTGCATCCCCCTGAAGGGAAATTCCAGCTAAGGTCATTCCCCCATTTTAACATTACCTGTCCTTGAAATCTGCAATCTTAAACAGGAGACAATGGGGGGGGGCACACCCTATCAAACTGAGGACCACCATAAATTTCCAGGACCATCCCTCAACACTTCCCTGTCTCTCTTGTGGAGAAATTCCTCAGGTGTACACTTCAAGGTGGTTTAGACAGCAAAGGGGGGGTTTCGGAGTGGCTTCCATTTTTCTCTCAGTTGGAAATTGCCTCTGAAACCTGAGCCCGCAGGGGCTGTTATAGGCTAGCAACTGGAAGAGTTACAGCTGTAACTTAGGGGACAAGGAAAACAGTGGGAAATGAGACCTTTTGTGTGACTGCCACACTCATCATGGGACTCAGGTCCTAGTATCCAACCACCTCAACGGTGTCTCCTTTCTGATCAGTCATGGGTCACCCAGAAAATTCAGAAGTGTTGAACTGCAGTGTTGACCAGTGAAGCTTCCCACAATGGTGGAAAGTTTCTATATCTCAGCTGTGTCATCAGTAGGAATCTGTTTTAGAACTACTGTGCCTTTGAAATGTGGGGAGTATGACTGAGGAAGAGAATCTGTAATCTTAATGAACTTGCATCAAAATAACCACATGTGACTGGTGGCTACTATATCGGACAGTACAGGTCTAGAGCATCTTCAGTGACAGAAGTGTGGTCACTTTTGCCGTCCCACGTGATACCCACTGTCACGTGGGACAATCAAGCACTTAAAATGTGCAGGTATAACCGAGAAGTTACAGTCTTAGTTTAATTGGCTTTCCATGTATTTAATGTAAACCTGGAAAACACATGGTTTGTGCCTCCCATCTCAGGTCTCACAACTGCTTGGTTCACCTGCTCCTGGAAGGTTGGTTTCATTCTCTCTCCTAGAATTGTTATCAGGTGAGGGGATCACCTATTTTAATTTTAGTCAATGAGGTTTCTTCCACCCATGTGCAAGCAGTTGCCCGGAGATAAAACTTTTGTGATAAAGGTAAGCACAGGGGTTTATTCACAAATAGGACAAGACAAACTAAAAGAGTCTAATAGTCCACACCCTCCCAAGTGTCCCAAACAGAAAGGAACCTCACTTTTGCTCCTTGGGGAGCTGCATGGGTTTTACGTCAGTCTTAGTGTAGTTCAGTCTGAAACTGCCAGGTTATGTCCTGGTCTTTGGTCCTCAGTCACTGTAGACAGTATGGAGTCAGTTCCGCAACCAACACGAAGTTCAACTAGGTCTCTCTGTCTGTCTCTCTCTCTCTTTCTCTCTGTCTGTCTCTCTGTCACTATCTCTGTCACTATCTCTGTCTCTGTCTATCTGTCTCTCATTCTCCTCTCTAGGTCATTGGGGCAGCTCACTCTGTAATGAACTCCTCTTTTCCACCTTCATCCTGCTCCCAACCTTCAAAGACTAACAATGGGAGTTTTAAAAGGTTCAACTGCTCCCTTATGCTTCTGTTTTGAAGTCCAACTGTCAACTCCTGCTCCCAGTGCCTGATGCCAGATCAGCTCTCCTCTCCACTAATCTTCTGAACTCCAAATTCTCCTCTTTTCAGTCCCTGCACCTTTCTGTTTTATCCCCCTTTCCTTGTTCTCCCTCCCATCAGGAATCCCTATGCTGGGATCATCAACCACACTCTGTGTTGGTTCAGTTATCATCCCCTTTCTGGGCCTTAGTACATTAGCACAGGGAGCTAAATTAGCATGACAGTGTTTACCAAACCCTATTTCAGATTTACAGTACCAAGGTAAAAGAAACCTATGACTTCAGGTCATTCTTAACCTCTGTATCTTTTAGACACAGGTAATGGTGATGCTTACGTTTTACCAAGAAATGACACGGCCCATATTGGGGTCCCAGCTTCAGAATGAAGAGTGCCATTCTCTTTTGCGTGAAGAAAAATGCCTTTGAAAGCATTTTCTAATTATTTGTTTAACATTTTTGTTGTCCACATATTTCTCCTGCCACCATATCAACCTTGAGCCATTACTGTTTTCCCTTATGTTCTTCTCTCCTATGTTTCACCTCCCTTAAAAGCATTTCTTTCCCCGTTGCTTGTCTCCCTCATTCTTCAGACAACTTGTTTCAGGAGTTCAGTGCAAAGATTTTCAGCATATAGAGAACACTAGTATAAACAAACTATTTAAATGAGGATGGGGGAAGCTATTACACATACACATCTATGCATCAGGGACCCAACATGTGAGAAAAGGGACTGGCCTGTGAGAAAAGATGTTCCCTCCTTGTGAAATTGAGGGGCTACTTCTCATTTAGGTGCTTCTTAGTTTTGGATTTAGAGACATACATGTGTATCTCACTATAGATGCACTCTCCAGTTTGCCTTTTCCCATTTCCTAATAAGCTCTGTACCTATGAATGTTCTCAGAGAGCATGAGTGGACCAAGTCAAATGCTAAACAGTGGCCCCACTATACCAGCGCCCTCTCTTCTGAGAAGGTGTCCTTCTGAGAATATAGTTAAGATTATTTTTTGAATTTGAGATTCTCCACATTCTGCTTCCCCTCATTGTTTGCTTTCATCACAATTTTACTTATCTCTTTTATTTATGGTTTTTCATTTTCCCCTTCAATGCCAATGCATTTAATTCTTGTCATACAACTTACAGGAGCTCTCTGTTTTGGTTGAAGTCTTCCTGTGTCTGTGGCATTGGTTAATATCCCCACAAATAAGAGTTGAAATAGTAGACTGAACCACCCTGAAAGCCACAGCATTCTTGAATTTTACACACCTCAATCAGTGATACCGTTGGGTTTCACTGGAAAAAGAAAGCAGAGGGAGTGTCGTGTCAATGGATCAACTTCTCATTTTGTTGCTTTATTTTATAGTTGAGAAAACTAGAGGGTTAAAATGACTTACACAGGGTCACACAGGTATTAGTGGATGAGAACCAGTTCTCCTGTCTCCTAATCTAGCAACCTCTCTTGCCTGCTCCTTCTCTCCTTTCCTTTACCCCTTCCTCTCTTCTTTCCTTCCCCAGAGGTTCCAAAAATGCAGAAGAATATTGTTTACATTAAATATATCCCTGCATGGAGCCAGTAATGCCGTTAAAAGTATTTAATTTCAAGAGGTCAGATTTCCAAAGGCTCCCTCCTACTGTGTGCCATTTCCTCACTTTTCCAGAAGAGTCCTGTTCAGCCTGTTTTGTAACTGCTTGAACTTGGCCATGCTTGATCACTATGAATTTATTGCCTGTGGCTGCTGGTTTCCTACAATAGCAGTTTAGCCAGCCCCTTGATCCAGAACAGCTAAAATACTACCTAGCCCTTGATAGGAAACATTTGCTGACACCTGGCATATGTTAAAGTCTACTAATAAGGTATGTACATTTCTTATTAGTGCTGTTATAAATCACCAAAAGCCTAGTAGCTTTAAACAACACACTCATTATCTTACAGTTCTGGGACACAGACATCTGAAAACAGGTCTTACAGGGTAAAATTGAGGTTTTTAGATAGCCCTGTTACTTCCCTCAACTCTGCTGGAAGAGTCATTTCCTTGACCTTTTCTGACTTCCTGACTTCCCCATAAACCACCTGCATTCCTTGGCTACATTCCAGTCTCTGCCTCTGGCCATGTCTTTCTGACTTGCTCATGATGTTTCTTTCACATACGACTTGTCACCTGTATATGACTTGTGATGAAACTGGCCCACCCACCATGTCTTCACCACCAGGTACATTTATTGCCACCTTACTTTAAATCTTCCTTCTTTGATTTCCTGTTGGACGGCAATACAGTACAGGCTCTGCTGGTTAGGATGTGCCCACCACTTATAGGCAGATTGATATAGTGCTAAGCTCTCCAGAGGGGCCTGGGGTTGGGAATATGTGTGCCAACAAAGGTGAAATATAGCCAGAACTCATATAGCTCAGTAATCAGAAAACAGACAACCCAACTAAAAAATGAACAGAAGTCCTACATAGACATTTCACCGAAGAAGACACACAGCTAGCCAACAGGCATATGAAAAGATGCTTTACATTGCTTATAATCAGGGGAATGTAAATAACTACCATCAATTATCACCTCACACTGCTTAGAATGTCTGTTATTAAAAAGTTAAGAAATAATAAATATTGGTGAGGATGTGGAGAAAAAGAAACTCTTAAGCATGGTTGGCGGGACAGTAAGCTGGTATAGCCTGGTGGAAAACAGTATGGCAGTTCCTCAAAATATTAAAACTAGATTAACCATATTATCCAGTAGTTCTACTTCTGGATATTTTTCTGAAGATTATGAAAACACTAACTTGAGAAGACATGCATCACTCTGTTGCAGCACTGTAAACAATTGACAAGATATGGAAACGTTTGAAATGCCCATTTAGAATGGATGTGTGCATAAAGATGCTGTGTGTATACACAGAGACACGGGGGATATCACTCAGCCATGAAAAGGATGAAAAACTGCGCTTTGCTACAATAGGGATGGACCTTGGGGGGTTTACACTATGTGAAATGAGTCAGATTGAGAGAAAAAAATACTTGATCATTTCTTTCATTCCACATTCATGTGTTGAATATAAAGAAAACAAAACCAAAACAAACCATTAGATTCTAATAACAGAATGGTGGCTACCAAAAAGTATAGGGAGGGAGGTAGGGTTACTGATTTGTTGGTGGTAGATAATGATTGAACACTTAGTGGTGGGCAAGAAAATGTCATCTTGGAACCTATATAAAACTGTAAGTTAATTTTACATCCATTTTTAGAAAAGGAAGTTTAAAATTAAAAAGATTGTCAGTGCCATCTTTGTCTTACATTTGTTTTCTGTCCTTGAACAGTTACGTGTCAATTTAGATTCCTTGTGACCAAGTAGAGATAATAATAGATAATTCATCCAGTTATTTGGTGGTAGAATGACTAAAAAATTTGCTTGTACTTGCCTTGGCATGTAATTCTATGCAATAAAAATCACTTCCTCATCTAGGCTGTGTAGTCACTCCTGAGTCTTGGTTCTTTCCGTAAAGATGTGGGCTAGTGTTGCAGACGATCTCTCCTCTTCTGTTGAGAAGGCAGTTCCTTGATTCTTCTGATTTTCATCCCCAGTAGCAGCATATATCTAGCTGTATTGTGCTTGATTATGATTCCTATGGAACCCGCCACTCCTTATGCTGCCTAGTCACAATAATATATGGAACAGAGTTTAATAAATTGCATAAACACATCATCTTACTCTCTTCTGAGAATGTAGATACTAAGCACAGCTCTCAGGTCTGTGGTTGTTTGGCCCAAATAGCATCAACATTTACAGCTGCGGGGAGCCTGCCTGGACCTGCTTGGTCTTTCAGCATAGAGTAATGACACCTACACACTTCATTCATTCTACTCTGGGCCAAGTAGGTCAGGGGAAAAAATGATGTGGAGGAATTGAGTTAAGATCTTCCTGTACATGACTTCTAGAAGTTTATATATTGTCTGAATGGCTTCGGGTCTAGAAACAGAAAAGAAATTGTCTTTAGCCTTTACAACTGACTCTTAGATATAGCCGCTCATGGCAGGTGCAGAGAAAAAGATGGAGCAAGTAGGTTAATTCTAGAAAAATCCCCAGTTTAACCATTTTCATCACTGTCTCATTATCAGGATTCTCAACAGCAAGCTCCATTTATTCCTATGGGGACAGCTTTCTTTCTTTGATGTATTAGGTGTACTGGGAAGAGAGATTCCCTCTGAGCAGAGGTGTCTCTGGAATGGGTGTTTCTAACTGGGCATTCCATAGCTGATGTAGGAGGAGACCAAGTTTCTGTTCTTTTAATGTTGGTAAAATACCAGATTCATGGACTTCCATTTGTGAATAAGAAGCAAAGTACTTCTTAGTTTGTTGGGAATTCAAACTACCATTAATTCATCCCTTTCTATGTATCAACTATTATTCTAAGTTTTTTTTGCATTTATTAATTAAGGTAAACCTCCCCAAACTAAATGAACAGTTTTTACTGTTATTTCCAACATAGAGAAGTTCAGTAACTTGCCCAGGGATGCACAGTTAGGAGACAGAGGCAAGAACTCAAAGGCAGATAGGGACCCAGAGATCCAGTCCATTGAGTTCTAGGAAGAGCTGAAGGGAATGAATGTCTCCTCTCTTTGTTATCATCTCCTCAGGGCAGTTCTAGAAGGTTGAGGCAGTTTTGCAGTAGAAAGAGCAGAGAAAAAGGGATGAGGGCTAGTGTAGGTTAGATGCAGAATTTCCCACCATGTTTCTGAATTAAAATTATAAAATCATAGTTAATTCTGTTAATCATTTCTTCTGGATTTCCCTGTTCTCTTGTTGTCATTCTTCCTTATAAGTTCCTTTTGTTATTATTTGAAATCTGTGGTAAGGTCAAGTTTCTCTTTCTCAGTATTTTCTCCTTTGACAATGGGACCCTGGCATTTTCATGTCCCTTCTTATTTTTCTCATACAGATTAGGATTCCATATTAACCACTGACCTATACTTTGCCAATGCTTTTCAGAAGGAACAGGATAGCAAGATACAACTCGATTCAAACAATCAACTTCTTGAATTTAGACAGCAGAGTTTGTAGCTTCTGGGAGAAAACATTTATACCTCAAGAGCACCCTAAAATGTGTAGATAAAGTTCAAAGTTGGGCTGCTACCTATGTGAATCAAGGTGATTAAAAGGTAAAATGGCTCAGGAACCTTCAGAGGCAAGGAAAGTATACTAAATTTGACTTAGGAACATTCTTTCTATAAGGTCAATATTGGAATACATTCGCTTACAGAAGCTTCTGTAAAGCTCACTAATATGTTTCCATGTTCTGTTAAATGTGTTCTATAGATTACTATGAAAAAGAATCAGGGATAGTGGGCACTATAATGTATCTCTGAATATATGAAGGTGAAAATGTAGAATCATGTGTGAGTCACAGCAGGAAACGGGGAAAAACACAAGAAAGTTCAGAACAAAACTAGATGGAAATGATCTTAACAATGTACCCATATGGTGGGTAAATGTGTAGGCTGGTGAGACCCACTTCCTTCCCACTCCCTTAGGGAGTGGTCCTGGCAACTTTCTATCAGCATTTACAGAACATCTCTAAGTGCCTTCAGAGATTGAAGTGCTGATGAGATAGTGTGAACAAAGCAGTAACCTTCTTATCAACTTTTTTTAATAATTAATTTTTTTAATTTATATATAAATTTCACAACTTTGTAATCTCAAGGGTTTGCCCCCCCTCCCACCCCTCCCTTCTTATCGACTTTATGTCTTAGTGTAGGAACCTGTTGAAATTTCGATAAATATGCAATAACCCATGCATAGTAAGGAAATAAAAAGTAGTGTAAGGAAGAGTTATGGAAGAGCTGAGATTAGAAGGTAACAAGGTACTGAACTGTGCAGACTTCTGTAGCAAAGAGCATTCTAGGCAGAAGGAACAGTGGGTGCGTGGATCCTGAGGTGGTAATATAATTGTGAATATTCAGATGAGCAAAAAAAAAAAAAAAGGAGGAGGGTAGAGGATGATGTGGGAATGAGTGGAGCTTGTTCACTAAAGCCACTTAAGGACTTGGTTTTCACTCTGAGATGAAGGTGGTGAGAGTCTTGGAGCTCAGGAATGGCATAATCTGGTTTAGTTTTGGTAGGGTGACTTTGCTCTGTGTGGAGTCAGATTTTAGGGAGGAAAAGACTGTGAAGCTTGGAAAACTCTCTTCAAGATCTGTAAAATATCAAGGAGATAAATTTTCTTAAATATTTCCAGGGAAGACTGGTGCTGGCACCAGGCCTCTGGGAGGGACCCATCCCCGCACCGCAGCTGCCGCAGATCCGGGGGGCCACCCCCTTCAGTCCGGTTCCGAAGGAACCCACCCAATTCTTCCCCCACCCAGGTGAGACACTGGAAGTCACCGGTGCCAGCGCCAGGGTGCTGACGCAAATTAATAAACTAAACGACAGATCTACTTTCAACCTGGAAATCATTGCTATCAGCATGCTGACCAACACCAGATATATGGTTTTTCAATATGTAGAACAAGTTAGAAAGCAAAACACAGTAAGGAGAAAAACTGTAGACATGCAAGCAAGCCCTACAGGAAATAATCCATCACCACCAAAGAAAAGACAATCTCCAGAAAACACCAAGGAAAACACTGAAGAAATGATGTGTATCTCAGACAAAGATTCCAACATCAACATGTTAAATGCACTCCAACAAATAAGAGAAGAATTAGAAAAAAAAAGACAACAGAATGATAGAAACATTTAATACACTAAGGGAAGAAGTAGAAACATATAAAAAGAAAGCATCAATATATAACCTAATCATTGAACTGAAGAATGAAAACAAATCCCTAAAATTGAAATTGAAAGAGACTCAAGATTCAAGGGTTGCAATAGATGAGCTCAAAAATGCACAGAAAAACCATGGAAGCAGATTAGATGAAATAGAAGAACGAATCAGCACACTTGAGGATACAGAAATAGAGAGGACAAAGAAAAAAAAGAGAGAAAAACAAAGTAAGAGGACTGAAGAAAAGCTAAGAGATATGTCAGATTACTTAAAGAAAAGAAATGTAAGAGTAATAGGAATCCCAGAAGGAGAGGAGAGAGTCATGGGAGCTGAAAGGCTTTTCAATATAATAATAGAGGAGAACTTACCAAATCTGAAGAAATGAGAATAGACATACAGGAAGCCAAAAGGACACCAAACTACTTTAATGAAAGAAAAGCCACAGTGAGACACATCATTGTAAAACTTCCAAGAGCCCAAGTTAAGGACAAAATAATGAGAATGGCTAGAGAAAAGAAACATAACATACAAAAGAAAATTCATCAGACTGACCTCAGATTTTTCTGAAGAGATACTCCAGGCAAGGAGAGAATGGAGTCACATCTACAAAAAACTTCAACGATAAAAGTGCCAGCCAAGAATACTCCACCCTGCAAAGCTATCCTTTTTCTATGCAGGAAAAAATAGAACCTTCTCCAACAAGCAAAGTCTCCAGAAATTTGCTACCACTAAACCCCCACTCCAAGAAATTTTGCAAGAGTCCTCAAGATCAAAACCATAAGAAGAACAGAAAAAAACATACACACACCAAAATAAACCTCAAATGACCACCAGGAAACCATTAGAATTGCAAACATCAATAATCACCCTAGGCCAGGCACGGTGGCTCGTGCCTGTAAGCTTCAGCCTATGAAGCAGCCGGGGCTTGGGATCGAGGTTTGAGTCCTGCCTGAGGCCCGTAGCAAGACCTAGTCCCAAAAAAATAGCTGGGCATGGTGGCGCGCGCCTGTAATCCCAGCTACCTGGGAAGCTGAGGTTGGGGATTGCTTGAGTCTGTGGTACTCTGGGCAATGAGAGTTTGTGGTTCCACGGGCAAAAATAGCAAGACCTAGTCTCAAAAACAACAACAACAACAACAACAACAACAACAAACAAAACCACCAAATAATCACCCTAAATGTCAATGGTCTAAACTCAGCAATCAAAAGATGAAGAGATGCAGACTGGATCAGAAAACAGAACCCAACATTCTGCTGCCTTCAAGAAACACATCTATCTCTAAGGATAAGCGTAGACTGAAGGTACAGGGCTGGAAAACCACACTACAAGCAAATGGCCCCCACAAGAAAGCAGGGGTTGCCATTCTTATATCAGACAGAGCAGATTTAACAAAAGTGACAAAAGATAAAGATGGCCACTACCTAATGGTTAAAGGGTCAATCCATCAAAAAGACATAACAATAATCAACATATACGTATCTAATGAGGGAGCACCAAAATTCATAAAACAACTATTAGTAGAACTGAAATCAAATATTGATGAGAATAAATATGTGGTAGGAGATTTTAACATGCCATCTCAACTAAAGATCAACAAAACATCTACACAAAGACACAAAAACTTGAAAAGAAGAACTAGACCAAAATGGACCTAATAGATAGATACCGGACACTATACCCTGAAAGAAAAGAATATACTTTCTTTTCAAATGCACACAGTTCATTCTCTAAAATTGATAATATATTAGGCCACAAGACAAACCTGAACACAAAGATTAAGTACACAAAGATTAAAATAATGCCAACCTTTTTCTCCAATCATAAAGGCATCAAATTAGAAATCAACAATAAAAAGAAAATGAGAGTAAACACTACATGGAGACTGTACAACAGGCTTCTGGAAGATCACTGGGTAAAAGAGGAAATCAAAAAAGAAATTAAAACCTACATGGAGGCAAACGACAATGACAAAACAACATTCCAAAATATGTGGGTCACACAGCAAAAGCAGTATTAAGAGGAAAGTTCATAACACTACAGGCCCAAATAAAAAGAATTGAAACAGCCCAAAGAAATACTCTAATCTCCCAATTTGAGGACCTAGAGAAAGAGCAACAAAAACAAAAAAAAATCCAAAACCCAGCAGAAGACAAGAAATAACAAAATTAAAAACAGAGATTAATGAAAAGACCATCGAGAAGATAAACAAAACCAAAAACTGGTTCTTTGAAAAAATAAATAAAATTGATAAACCCCTTGCAAGGCTTACAAAGAAAAGAAGAGAGAAAACTCAAATTAACAGGATCATAAACAAAAAGGGAGATATTATATCCAAGCAGAAATCCAAAAGGCCAAGCAGAAATCCAAAAGATAAGTAGAGACTACTACGAACATATATACGCAAACAAATACAGCAACCTGGAAGAGACAGACAAATTCCTAGAACAATACAGTCATCCAAAATTGAATAAAGAAGAAATAGAAAACTTAAACTGGTCAATCACAAGCAGTGAAATTGAGACCATCATCAGAACTCTCCCTAAAAACAAGAGCCCAGGTCCAGATGGTTTCACAAATGAATTCTACCAAACTTTCAAAGAGGAACTAACACTGGTACTGTTAAAACTCTTTCAAAAAATTGAGAAAGAAGGAAAGCTACCAAGTATCTTCTATGAAGCAAACATTCCAAAACCAAATAAAGATAGTGTAAAGAATAGACCAATCTCCCAAATGAACACAGATGCAAAAATTCTAAACAAAATCCTGGCAAGCCAAAACCAACATTGCATAAAAAGGATCATACATCATGATCAAGTGGGATTCATCCCAGGGACACAGGGATGGTTCAACATCTGAAAATCAATCAACATAATCCATCACATCAACAAAGAAAAACAAAAACCATATGATCATATCAATAGATGCAGAAAAAACATTCGATAAAGTTCAGCATCCTTTCATGATGTAAGCCTTGGGAAAAAATTGGTATAAAAGGAGCAAACCTCAACATAATAAAAGCTATATATGACAGAACCACAGCAAATAACATCCTCAATGGGGAAATACTGAAACCATTTCAATTAAGGTCTAGAACCAGGCAAGGATGCCAACTCTCTCCACTCCTTTTCAACATAGTTCTGGAAGTCCTAGCTAAGGCAATAAGGCAAGAGAAAGACATAAAAGGAATCTGAATAGGGAAAGAAGAAATAAAACTATCATTATACGTGGATGATATGATACTCTATGTAGAGAACCCAGAAAAATCGACAGAAAAGCTGATTGAAATAATAAACCGATTTGATAAGGTAGCTGGATACAAAACCAACACACAAAAATCAACAGCATTCATATAGGCAAAGAAGCAATCAGAAGAAGAAGAAATTTTAAAAAAGCACCCCATTTATCATTGCACCAAAAAAATCAAATACTTGGGAATAAACCTAACAAAATTAGTAGAACTATACAAAGAAAACTATAAAACATTCTTAAAAGAAATAGAAGATGATGTTAAAAAATGGAAAGACATCCCCTGTTCTTGGATCGGAAGTATCAACATTATCAAAATGGCCATACTACCAAAGGCAATCTACAGATTCAATGCAATTCCAATAAAAATCCCAATGACATATTTTAAGGAGATAGAACAAAAATTACTGAAATTCATATGGAACAAGAAATGACCCTGAATAGCCAAAACCCTTTTGACAAACAGAAGAGAGAATATAGGTATTACTATTTTAGATTTCAAACTATACTACAAAGACATAAAACTTAGAACAGCGTAGTACTGGTACAAAAACAGACAGACCAATGGATCAGAATCGAATACCCAGAAATAAAACCACACATCACATATATGGTCAACTAATCTTTGACAAAGGGGCAAAAAACATACTCTGGAACAAGGAGAGCCTCTTCAGTAAATGGTGCTGGGAAAACTGGATCAAAACCTGTAAAAAAAAAAATGGACCCAGACAACACCTCACACCCTGTACAAAAATTAACTCAAAATGGATAAAGGACCTGGAATTGAGACCAGCAACCATAAAATACATAGAAGAAAACCTGGGCAAAACCCTTCATGAATTTCACGCAGAAATCCATTTTGGGAAACAACTATGGCTGGCAAAAGAATTAAGGGAAACATAAACAGCTGGATCTATATCAAACTAAAAAGTTTCTGTACAGCAAAAGAGACAATAAACAAAACAAAAAGAAACCCACCGACTGGGAGAAAATTTTTGCCCTGCAGACAAGTGACAAGGGTCTGATAACAAAGATCCACAAAGAGCTCCTACAGTTCAACAAAAACAAAGCAAAATACCCAGTCAAAAAATGGGGAGAAGAACTAAAAAGACACTTCATCAAAGAGGAGATACAAATGGCTAATAGGCATATGAAAAAAATGCTCCACATCACTAATAATCAGGGAAGTGCAAATTAAAACCACACTGAGATACCATCTTACATCAGTAAGAATGGCCTATATAAATAAAACAGACAACAAATGTTGGCACGGATGTGGAGAAAAAGGAACTCCTTTACACTGCTGATGGGAGTGCAAACTGGTCCAGTCACTATGGAAGACTGTTGAGAACCCTCGAACAGTTGAAAGTGGACTTACCATTTGACCCAGCAATCCCACTACTGGGAATCTACCCAGACGACATGAAAACACTAATTCAAAAGGACACCTGTACACACATGTTCATTGAAGCTCTGTTTACAATTGCCAAGATTTGGAAACAAACCAAATGCCCCAAAACTGACGATTGGCTAAAAAAAAATGTGGTACATATACATGACGGAATACTATGCATCAATCAAGGAGGACAAACACATGTCATTGGCAGCAACATGGACGGAACTAGGAAGACTCATATTACCAGAAATAAGACAAAAAGAAAAAGAGAAATACAGGATGGTCTGACTTAATGATGGATATAGAGAAAAACAAACAAACGAACAAGAAAAAATAAAAACCAATGGGACTGAACAAAGGAGTGAGAGAGGAGGAGGGGGAAGAAGGCAGCGGAGGGAAGAGCACAAAAGATCAGGTTAACAGGTGTTAGCAAAGTGAGAAAGTCCCGGGGTACACAATGAATGCAATAATGTAATATAAATATAAATACACATATATATGCAAATTAAAAAATTAAATTAAATTTAAATAAAAGAACAACCATTACAGAGATAGTTGACATACTCTGAATATCTCTTCTATCCTATTTCCCATTATACATTCCCAGAAATAATAATTAGTATACTGTATTTGATGTTTGCCATTCAGTGGTATTTCAAACTCTTAAATCACACATCAGTAAGTAATATATTATTTTGCATGGTTATAATTTCGTAAGTATGGTATTGTTATATGTATACTTATCTATGTAACTTGCTTTCTTCCCACAAAAAATTTAAAAATTATAAAAAAAATCTAACAGGATATTGGAGAACATCCCCATTTGTTACTTCTATAATTGTATCCAAATTTCATGTTGTCTTAAAGTTTTAAAACTTGTAATATTTATCATATTGATGTCTTGTTGTATCCTAATTTGCGTACTGATAACTTGTTGTATCCTAATTTTCTTTTATTTATATGTTCTAAGCCTGAAATAAACTGTATAGTTTAAAATAAAAAAAGAATTTCATGGAAGACTCTATCTGGATAATAGAAACAATGGGTTTGGCATGATCTCTAAATGACCCAAAGGGAGGGAAGTATGGTGCAAATGTAAACAATGCTGCAATTGAGAGGTGAAGTTAAGACATGCTTTCGGTCTTGCATCTATAATAGCCAAGTCATCACAGCATAATCAGAGCCAGATGGGACCACGTAAGATGACTCCATATCCTGTTGATGCTTGGCTTGGCACATTCTGGATGGAAGTCAATGAGGTTGGGTGGGATGAAGGCCCTGTGACAATTGCCAACTTTTGCTTTTCCAAAAGTAGAATCTTCTGATTCAACTCTTCTGTTCTGAATCTAGAGACGGAGAAGAAACTTAAAGGGGAGGCACTGAGGTTGCCATACAGATGTTAGATAGGATTCTCATGTCCACTGGAGCCACTGCTGATTATTTTCCAATTAAAAAGAAACAAACAAAAGCTGCCGGTAATGCTGGCTAGCACTAACTCAGCATGTACTATGTGCCAGGTACTGGGCCACCCTTCTGTTTATTATCTTATCTATTTAGTTTTCACAGTAGTTCAAGGTGGGGAGTGCTATTATTATCATCTATATTCTTAAATGTGGGATCTGGTGGCTAAAGACTTTCAGATAGATGTCCACTTAGTAAGCTGTCGAACTGGGATTTAAAGCCAGAGCATCAGAATCCTGTGTGTACATTGCAACAATAACACAACTGTGTCTGATGGTTACTTGCCAATGGTCAATTGAGCAAATGCCCATTTGGTGGCAAAGTTTATTCTTCATTGGTTTCCTTTTAATAGATGTTGGCATACCATATGCATCTCCATGAGGGCTGCTCATTCCAAGTGCAGGAAACAAATAGCAACAAGGTATTAGACTGATGTGAGGAAATGCTTAAAACCAAGAGGCAAGCCCAACTTTCAGCAAACCTGGTAACCTGAAACAATAGACTTGCAAGAGCATGTTAGACTTTGCCAGAATATTCCTTTAAATAGCCGGTTCAATCCTGCAGCTAGTGTCTCATTTACATTTACACAGAGTGATTTGACACAAATATGAACTGCATGGTTACCGTTAGGGAATACTAGGCGGGGTCTGGGGTAAAAAGCCAACAATTCTGGTGCCCAACGCTCAAACATCACAATTTCAAAGTGCAAGTTTTTCTAATGAAACAATTTTACAAGCTGGAAACTTCTGACGCTGTAACACCACAGCCTGGCGGAAAAACTACTTTTTAAGTCAATATTATTTTCATGACCTGGGGGCTTTTCCTTTAGGCGAGCCATTCAATAAATGGTGAGGTATTGCAAATATTCTGCAGATGGTAATTTAGAAAAGTGGCTGGAGAAAAGAAATAGAAATGGAAAGGTGTCTTTTTATTCTTTGATCCTTAATACACCTCTTTGATCAGCCATAAGTTGTAGGTGATGCCAGGAATTCTTGACCTGACTCAAAAGTGGGAGAGTGCAAATAAGTCCCTCCCCTACCTCCAGCACCAGTGTTCTGTGTCAACCTCTGGGGGCTACAAAATTCAGAAATAGCTCTTAGGGGTATCAGGGAGATAGGGGGAAGCACACAAGGACCTTCTTGGAATTGTGAGTTATCAAATTCACCCCTCTGGCCTAAAGGAGAAGGAGGTGGGCAGAAAGGTGAGTTTAGTAATGTTCAGAATCTCATTTCTGGAAAGCTCTTCAAGGCATGTCTGTCTACTTTATTCTGAACAAGGACCATCAGATTAAGTTCAGAAGCAGCAGATACCATAGGCCAATTTCTTTTTTCTTCCTTGCAGGTACATTTCATGCTACTGTGTTTTCATATCAAAACTGAATAACTAGACTTCTCCTTCTTGCCTCCATGTGAAGCCAAAAGGAACACTAGCTACTTGGACAGTATTCAAGTCAACTCCAGGATGGTCCCCAACAACATGACCTTGGTGACCAAACCCGGCGCTCAGAACTTCAAAATTTTCCTCATTGACACCATCATAGATACAAAGTCTGGTTTTCTTGTTTTTGTATTTTCTGTTCTTCACAGCTGGACCATGACATACTTCCGGAGGCAGACATACACCACCAGACCAGGATAGCCTTGCCATGGCCCCATTGGTGACCAGGATCTGATGTTTATGAAGAACTCTTCACATTTTCCATCTGAACTCTTCAGTCACTCTCTCAGCATTTCCTGAGTAGGAAAAGAAATGCAGAGACTTTTTCCAGAAAGTTCTTCCCTTAGGTAACTGAATTTTTTTGTTGCCTTCTGTGGAGTTTTAATTCTCTAATTGTTATTTTTCATTGTCAATAAAGCATTTTGAGAGATTATTTAAAATAAAAACAGCACCTTTTCCAACTTACAGGCTTTTTGTGTTGTTTGTTTTGTTTTTACTGACAATGACTTGACTGCATTAGAAGATGATGGGAATGATGACTAAAGAATTTTAAGCATCATAAAAATTTCATCAATTCAAATTAGTTCCAGTATATTTTATTTTTTATAGTCAATAGTTTAATGTACACTTTTGTAATTTTTGTTTATTGTTTTAGATAAAAATCTTCACTTTAACTTAATTACTTCTCTGTGGAGAAACAATAATATTTTGTGTTGAATAACAAAGCAAATAAATGCATATGGAAGACAGCTACTTATGCTGATTCAGTTAATTATGAGAGTCTTTAGCTTCTCTGGGAGGCTTGTATTCTGGTTGTAGTTTTTTTTTTTTTTTTTTTTTGGTTGAAGGAAAAGAAAAATAAAAAGCAAACTAGCATTTCCTTAAAAATTAGATGTGGGAATGTAGGAAACTTACTTCTTCCCTTCTATCAAAGATTACACAATCTATTGTTATAAAATCATTTTTTCACTAAATTTCCAGTATTAGATACCTAAACCCTCTTCATTAGTAAGGTAAGTTTCTTCAGAACAGCAACCCTGAAGAAGAAATTCACAGATTAGCATCCAGCACAGCCATCTTATCAGTTTTTTTTTAAATTGATTGTACACACACACTATCTATCTATCATCTATCTATCTATCTATCTATCTATCTATCTATCTATCTATCTATCTATCTATCTATCTATCTATCTATCATCTATCTGTCTGTCTGTCTGTCTGTCTATCTGTCTATCTAATCTATCTTTTATGTCATTTTATACCCTGAGATTTTCCCACCACCTTCTCATCTGTGAACCATTATCTTAATTCCTTGTACCTATCCCACCCCTGATTTTGTTCCCCCTCCCCCTACCTTGCTCTATGGTTCAGTTCTGCTGTTTTACTTGTTCATTTGCTTTACTTGTTCGTTTGTTTCCCCTATATCCCATCATTTAAGTGAAACCATCTGGTGTTTCTCTTTTTCTTTCTGGTTTATTTCTGCTAGCATGATTTCTTCTAGGTCATCCATGTTATCACAAAAGAGTCACAAATATATCAAACTTATCTGTTTTGATTGCTGAATAGTATTCCATGGTGTATAAATACCACAAATTTCTGATCTACTCATCTGTTTGGGGGCATTTGGGTTGTTTCCATATCCTGGCTATTGTGAAGAGTGCTACAATAAACATCCGAAAAAGGTGTCTTTTTGAATTAGTGCTTTTGTATCCTTTGGGTTGATTCCTAGAAGTGGGATTGCTGGATCAAATGGCAGTTCAATTTTCAGTAGTTTGATGGTCCTTCACACAGGTTTTCATAATGTCTGGGCCAGTTTGCATTCCCACCAGCAGCGTGTAAGTGTTCCTTTCTCTTCACATCCACATCAACACTTGTTGCCCATTTTTTTAATAGGAGCCTTTCTTACTGGTGTGAGGTGGTATCTCATTGTGGTTTTGATTTGCATTTCTCTGATTACAAGGGATTTTGAGCATGTTTTCATATGCCTATTGGCCATTTGGATTTCCTCTTTGGAGAAGTGTCTTTTAGACGCTTCTCCCGATATTTTGACTGAGGTTTTTTCTCCCGATATTTTGACTGAGGTTTTTGCTTCATTTTTGTTAAGTTGTGTGAGTTCTTTGTAGATCTTTGATATCAGATGCTTGTCAATTGACTGTAGCACAAAAAGTTTTTCCCATTCAGTTGGGTATCTTTTTGTTTTGGCTATTGTCTCTTGCTGTGCAGAAGATTTTTAGCTTAACACAGTCCCAGTTATTTATGTTTTCCTTCATTTTCTGTGCTTGTATAGATATGTCCTGGAAGATGTTTCTGAGGTATAGGCCATGGAGTGTTTTTGTCTATCTTTTAATATATATATATTTTATGGTTTCAGGTCTTACATCCAAATCTTTTATCCATTTTGAATTGTTTTTTGTGTATGGTGTGATCTCTTTACTAGTTAACATATCATGAAGAGGTACCAATAGTTTCTAATCATCTGCATATGCTCTTTCCTGAAGAGAGTTTGCATGTGATTATTCAAAAGTAAAATAGGCCATTTGAAAGAGATAATATGGAGTAAAATGATTTCAGGATTTGTTATCTGTGTTTTTATTTATGCTAGACCCCAAATCTTATGAATCCAATGAAATCTTTTTTTTTTTTTTAAGTAGGCTATTTTCAAGGAAACATTGCAATATGTGCAATGTTAGTATGTGCAATACATCTTGGGCAGAGGTGAATTCTTTCTGTAAGAAATTTATAGAAAGTTATTCCTCTTTAGGAACAACAGCTTACTCACATGCTGAGATACTCTGAGTGGGTAGTCTTCATTGTTGTCATTTTGTTTGTTTTGTCCTTAGGAAACAGTATTGTGTTAAATGTTCAAATACAGTAAGCACTACAGAAGTGTAATGTAATTTCCAGAAGATTCTGTGTTGATAGACATGAGCTATGGTGAACCAATTTCCAGAGAGAGGCTTGCATATTGTTTAAGAGAAAACAGGCCTTTGCTTTCAGATTACTCAAAGAGAGTAAATCCAAGTTCCTGAAAAAAGTCGAACAAGAGTAATAATTATATGAAATGACCTCACAATGTGTAACAGCCATTAGAGTTTTACAAATTTGAGGTGGGGAGAGAGATTCTCTTTTTCCCACAATTTCAGTCTGTTCAAGCAGTCACATAAGATGTTCATTGTAACTAAATAAACACCTGAGAAAGGAAATCAAAGATAAGGTGTCAGCACCCAAGGATGGAAGGGAGGAGAGGATGAAGGCTAAGGGGAATTGAAAGGGAAGAAGGGGAGCCTCTCCTCCTTCCCTGGGAAACTCCAGCTCTAATGTCCAGGAATCCTGGGAATTTTCACAAGCCTTTAGGCTGCCCTGAGGAAGTAGTTTGACCTTTGCATGGCTGATCAGTTTTGGAGATGAAATTCCAGCTCAGTGACTCCCACTGCAGAAGACTCTGAACTTTCTACTTTGTTTCAATATTTCTTTTCTGAAAGGACTAGGATCTGGGGACCTTCCTAAACAAACCTTTTAGTCATTTTTTTAAAAAATGTAGGTAAGATAAAAGCAAAGCAAAGCCGTGGAATGTCTTTAAAACTGTGGGCATCATTTACTTTTCTAATGACATTTAATACTGATCCCACTATACTACCAAGCCCTGAATGCTCAATATTCTGAATGTTAATTTGTTGCTTGATTTATAAATGATTTACAAAATATTGTTTATATTATGTTCAAATACTTTCTCAAATTGATTTCTAATTTGGACATTCAGTTTTAAAAGAAACAATATATTCCTCAATAATTGACAGGGTGTAATAAATCAAGATTCATGGCATTAAATTCTGAAGCTTTATATAAATTACCACAATACATATCTTCATATAATTGTTGGTCCCAGTATTCCTGCACATGTGAACTGTGACTTACTTGATTATTTCCAATTCTATCCATATTTCTAAACCTAACAAGACACTCAGCAAGTGTTCAATAAGTTGTTGTGAGACAATGAGTATAAGTTCAAGGAAATCACATTAAATGTGTATACTTGTTATATACGCAATGTGTATGTAATCGAAAAGTTCATAGGGTTTATTCTTAGTCCACAAACTAATGGTAATTGGATGTAGGACTTTGGGAGGTAATTAAGCCATGAAGTTAGAGGCCTCATGGGCAGGAATAGTACCCACATTAAAGGGGCTTCACAAGGTTTTTCATTCTTCTACTGTGTAGTAGAGAAAGAGGAGTCAGCAGTACATGAACCAAGAAGAGAGTCTCACCAGATGCTGAATCTGCCAGAGACTTGATCTTGCAATTGCAAGAGCTGTTAGAAATCAGTTTCTGTGTTTATAAATCAGCCAATCTACAGTAATTTGTATAGTAATCTGCATGGTCTAAATTATTTTTTTAATAAAAATTGTTTTTATTTTTTCAATTGAATTAATACTGACTTACAACACTATATATGATTTAGGAACAACAGTTCACGCCTCCTCATATGTATTCACCCCACACCCATCACCAAGGCAATCATAGTCTTCCACTCTAGTCTTCTGTGTTCTCTCCACCTGTCCTCAAATCTCCTCTGTCCCTCTCTGGTAGTCTTCATTTTATAGTCTGATTTCTATGTTTTGTTTCTTTATATTCCAGATGTAAGTGCACTCATTCAGTGTTTGTCTTTCTCCTCCTGACTTATTTTGCTAGTATAATCCCCTTCAGTTTCATTCAAGTTGTCACAAATGGCAAGATTTCATCTTTTCTTGTTACTATTGTTATTTCACAGCTGAGTAGTATTTCATTGTGTACATGTCACATCTTAATCCACTCAACTGTGGTTGGGCACTTAGGTTGTTGCCTTTACTTGCTAAGCCATATTTTATACATTTAAATGTTATTTATCTTAGACTCACTTTTCATCTCTTTGTTGATTACTTTGGTAATTCAATGGAATTAAAGAAATTTTTAAAAATCTTATCCTAACTTTGAATAGTCTATTATATCTTACAACTTACAAATCTTGCATGTCAATACTTACATAATTTGCATGGAAGTAGACAGAATGCAATCTATTTAATTTGTATAAAGTATCTTTTGTGTTAGGGTAACCCCAGGGGTATTGGGGTAATGCACATGAATTCTTACCTGTCTACTTAAGAACTCAGCACAAGACTCAAAGCAGGCATGCAGAAAACAGATTTTTTTTAAGTTTACTTATAAGGAAAATGAGAAAAGGAAGAAAAGAGAAAGAGAAAGAGGGCTTAGATTATTTGGTCATCTTGTCCTACCAGTAATGCCATTTGAGCTGAGACAATAGGGTGGAAGAAGAATGCTGGAAAAGTCAGAGACACTGAGGTTTAGTTACTTACCAAGCATGGCAGCTTAACTCCACCCTTATTTTCCTAATTAGGAAGTGAGGTTCACAGCTTGCTGGGAGTTGTAATTCCCAGCACTCTCCGGTATGGTGATGTGGTGGAGTCTGTGTAAAAAAATACTTAAAATCTTAGGGGGTAGGATTCATTCAAGACATGACTCATAGGCTCAGAGTTAGCTCCTTACTATTTGTTTTGCAACTATCCCAATCCAGATAGACACATCATCAGTTCTAGTAGCTAAGAAGACTATCAGAGCCCTTGGAATTATCATCCCAGGATTTTTAATAGTGAACAGGGAAAAACAGCCAGCAAATAAACAGCCACTAGAGTTTTTCAGTTCCCTGAGTTCTCTTGAATTCTCTCTAGGCAGACTATGCAGGCAGACAAGGCAAAGGAAGGAAGGGAAGGGCTTGGAGGCAAGCAGGCAACTGAATCTCCCAACCTCCTCTAATCTTCACGATCTTTTCCCTGGGTTCTCCTTCTCCCCCAAGATGCTGCTGCCCTTTATCCCCTCCTTGTGCATGCCCGTTGGGATGGGGAGGTCACACTATCACATTACTGATCATAGGGGTAAATGGCAGAAGGGTAAAAAAACCCTTATTTACCCTACACTGTTCATCCAACATTACTTAGAATTCCCATTAATACTACATATCTCTGAGACTCCATCTCTGTGGATTGAACTCATTGTGTCTTGTGAGACAAAGGTAAAACCGGAACATGCTGAGTGGAGTCTATCCTTCACCTGACAGTCCATGGTTTCACAGAGATGATACAATTTTTTTCTCTAGAAATTTATTTTCTTCAGTTTAGAGACCACTGAGCCCCAGCACATAGAATCTTGGAGTGTCTTGAAAAAACAAATTCACATTCTTTATTCTCAACTTGACTAACAACTGTGTAATTCTAAATTCTCATGAGACTTTGGGTTGACTTTCTTGAACTTGGTTCATGGTCTGAAATTAGGACACTTTTCTTTTAATTTCCCTGGCTAAATTTTAACAAGACTGATAATTATTTTTCACTAAATTTCTCTTTGTTTTAAGAAAAATTTTTTCATACCAAACTGTGTTCTTGGTTAACCCAAAACATTCGGACTAGAAATGTTTACTGTCAATTCCACCTCTCTTGGTGGAAAGGAAGCTGCCGTCTATTCAAATCATAAAAGATTACAGAACTTTCTTATTCTGAAAACCCTTCGTTTTTGCAGACAAAGAACCTGAGTTCCAAAGTTAACTAAAATAACACCAGTATTGCTCTGTATACGCGGTGGGAACAGTTTCCCTGTTTCACAGAATGAAATAAGATTCTTTAAACATCCTTGCCTGGTTATAAAATGCACTGATTATGCGGAGAGCCTATGAACTCAGCTGAGAGTTACTGTTCACAAGTGTATCTTTTTACTTAAGGATTACAATGTGTGTGCTGACTTAGCACAGGTGAGCTTTCATCTTGCCCAAGGTCAACTTCGAAAACCGCATCTTTTATGAAAGAGGAACAGGAAAATCTAGTATGAGATTTCACATACATATTTATTCTCCTGATAAGCTTCCCATTTCCTAAGTCTGCAGTGTTCCCATCCCTGTTGATGGTTGGATGGCATGAAAATCACCATCCTGATGTTGGTTTCTCTGAAATGGAATACCAATGGTCTGAATTGCAATCTGCTTCACTCAGTCATAGGATATTTGACTAGAATAGTCTCTATGATCTATTTCTACTTAATGTAAATTTCTTGGTTGGTTTTTTTTTTTCTGGGTTTCATACCAATCCGAAAAGTAAGCTACTTAAAGTTAACAGGCTTAGCTTTGTGTCTTTCACATCATTAATTCAAATGACATTCCAGAAGCTACTTGAAAACCACGCTTGTATAAGATGAGCTACTTGGAAGCAATTATGCAAAGCATTAACTTATAGTTTTGAAAAAGATGAATCTCCTCATGTGAGACTTGTGTAGGTATTCTTATAGCTACCCAAGTTCATCTTCTCAGGGGTGTTGGGTACAGTTCAAACCTCTGCTACTCCTTTTCAGGTGCCTTTTCTCATATCACAGTTTGTTTGAATTACTAGCTGCTTGGCCATTTCCATGTAGGGCTTTATTTTAGAATTTTCTAGCTAGATTCCCTTTCTTCATAATGGATGTGTGTGTTCTTCAAAGAAATGACTGCGAATTGGTTAGTGTTGCAAAGCTCCTGTATATTTACTTATATGCAGTGGGCTGTTGTTAGTAGGGAGGAAATACTGTCCTTGACTGTGTATAGATGATAGTGCCTAGTTTCTACCTATCTTATGACCAAAGAACATTTCCCTGTGCATACAGGGTTTTAAGACAGAAAATGGAAAGGCTTGAAGCCAGGAGGAGGATATCTTCTTTGTGCTTCTGTTGACACCTCAATTCTCAAGGTTAATTACATATATGTTAATTGATTTAATTAGTTAATTGGTTTGCTGAACCTGCCTCCCTGGTGACAATTACTTGATCCTTGCTCTACCAATTAGCTCACGGATGTGACCGTTCTTTTCCAGTGGCCCGTAATCAAGGTGCTTGCTTACTTTGAAAGAGTCTGGGGAAATTTATTTATTATTCTCTGAAACAGATTTTCTATTTCTTTAGGACACAAATAGAGGAAATGCTAGTTTGCTTCCAGGAAAATCTGCTCTTCTCTAAGAAGAACAGCAGTGGAAGTGGCAGCAGTCAAGGTGGTAGTTGTGTTGGAGAGCACAGAGTAGGTGATGGAGGAAGGGTATGTGATTATTAGGATAGGTTTGGAGGTTTTTGTGTCTTCCTTCTTGGGGATGGGTCTTTGATGTGTATCTCCATCTCAGTCAAGAAGACCAGAAAGACAAGACAAAGAGATTTAATGTGTCAGTTCTGAACACTTATATTCTCTAAATTACCAGTGAAAATGAATTCTTTCAGGCAGCTGGAAGTTTTTTAATCATAGGTTTTACAGTTATATACAAACTCTCAGATCATTTCTAATTATTTCTATCTCAATTTGCCAGATGTCAGATTTCTCACAAGATGACTTTCTGGATGTTGAGCAAATGATTGGCATGTCTTATTTGTTAACCTGGAGATCAAAAGTTGAAGGGTTCTATAAACTCCTTTTTCTGTGGAGAGGCACCCCAATAGGGGTGAACTGTATATACTCATGCACTGATTCGGAGCAATGTGAAAAGGCTGTGGTGAAAGATTTGGAAAGTTGGTTTATGTAAAATCCTCTTCACTACAGAAAGGAGCTTTATCCATTGTAGGATTTTGATGTTGTTTTGGCCTAACCATCTCTCATGGTTAGATTCCTCATTTCAGTCTGCAAGATTAACAATTCAGTGACCTCCTTAGTCAGCCTCACCTAAGAATCTGCTTTCCTCTCCCCATAATTAAAGAACTTTTTGTAATCTTTAATCAAACTTCTTTGAACAAGTTAATTACATTTCATTTCAACTTCAGTGACCTATGAAGCTAATTGATTCTCTTTCTGCTGTCATATTGCTTTCGGTGCTTTATAGGCAATTATAGCTCTTTTCATTTCCATTCTTTCCCATTACCCAATATTCCTTTTAATAATTATAATTATTCTAAAAAGTAGCAGAAGTTTTACAATAGCAGTACTATTTAGTTTTTGTTTTCCCTTCTGAGTCAGTCTTTCTGTTGCTCCCTACAAATCATACCTCCAGTGACATTTTTTTTCAGTTTGAGATTTGAAGCCAAATATGAGACCAGCCTCCTCCAACCAGTATAGAAGTTCTCAGCCTCTGAGTCGTGTGTGGAGCCCTTGTTCAGACATCCCCATGTCAGAGGGCATTTCCTCTTTTTTTTTCAGGGAGGCTTGTGGAGAAAGGCTGGTGGCAACAGTGTCTCATTGATGACTCATGTTCCTGTGTCTGTGAGTGTGGTTGAGAGGAACTCTCTGGAACAGTGTTCTCAGGATGGGCAGACCCACTAAGGGGAGGCTGATGCCTTCTGATTCTTTGTGTCTTCCCACCAAACTCTGTCTAGGTGTTCCTATAGCAACATAACCTCAATGAAGAAACAGGAAATGAGATCAGAACCTATGTGGACAGACTGACTTAGAAAGATAGCAATGAAAGAGAAGGAGGAAAGAGGAGGAAGGGAGAAAGAGAGACGGAGGGGGCAGGGGAGAGAAAGAGAAAAAGTGAGCAAGAAAGAGAAAGGAAGACACAAAGGATAAAGGAAACAACGGGAATCACAGCAATGGGAAAGAGGGTGATTGAAGGCAGAGAAAGGAAGGAGATGCACAGAAACCACATTAAGCTACGTGATGATCTGGAATGGCATTTTTTGAAAATTGAGACATAACTGATGTATAGAATTTTGTTTTAAATTTAGGAATGTACTTAAAAAGTCACTCTTCTGGTTATTCCTGCCTTTGCACTGATAGAATGGGAATGTCATGGAGTGGAACTCCAAACTTGCTGTGGATTTACAGGCCCAAACAAACACTTTCTGCTCACTGTTCTCAACATCTTGGCCTTGGGAACTGCAGGAGATTCTGTTGCAATTGGTGGCCTGTGAAGAGGAGGGGCACAGCAGCAAGATATGGAGAAGTGTGTCCCCCCACCCCCCAAAAGTGTGGTTCAGTTGGGTGGCTTCTCTAGGGAGAGGCAGCTTTTGAGTCAGGAAGACCAGTGGTGTCCAGCTGATCTGAGGCTGAAGGAGCCTGGTCACAGGTGGCTGGAGCAGGATGAGGGTTGAATGAACTCTGTGAGGCCACAGAAAAGACATGTATCTATGACGCCATTTCCTTTTGATTGCACTTTATTTAATAGAACAGCCAGGTAAGCAAGGATTGCATGAGAATTGGCTAATATACCCACATGGAAGTTTTACACTATGAAATGATTAACTGCAGGTGTACCTGCAATGGTTCATTGTGGCCTAACCACCTCTCCTAAAGAGGAGACTCTTGTTTTCTTGCTCTTATCTAGCATTAACATAAGCGGTCAGTGTCAACTATAAGCAAACATTCAATATTTGCCCTGGAGACCAGTGAAGTCAGAAATAAGACTGAAACTGGCATTACTCCTGCCCCTGGTTTCACCTCTTGTTAAACTGTCAGGCCACTGTCAAGATGATGTTATTCCAGGTAGGGATTCACACACCTTCAACTCCCACCTCTGCTGGGTCATGAATAAGACCAAATGTGTATTAGCAACAGAAACAATAATAGCCCACCCTTGCTGGTGCTTCCAGGCCCTATACCTACTTCACACATATTTGATTATGTGATCCTTCCGACTGAGAAGAATGCCTTATTTTATTTTATTTTTCATTTTCCAAGTAGTAAGACAGATAAAAAAAAAAGTCAAAATTGCTACAGATAGCATACAATGAAATAGCAGAGTAGGGAACAAGAACAAATGAGATAGATTTTGTAATGTAGCATTTCAATCGCCAATTGTCAGAGCAAGCATCCTGTTTGTGATGCTAAATGTAGGGGCAAGCAACCGCCTCACCAATTTGCATAGGTTCTTTATTGATTCTACCAGTTACACAGAATTACCAGGCAGGCAGTCAGGGTTGATGAGCAGGGTGGTTGGTGAGGGGTGGGGGAGTGGGGGGTGGAGGGGGTTTGTCATTGAGCCCCACCCCCAGGTATCCTCAGGCTCCTTCTCTGAGCTCTTCTTTGATGTTGTTCTCTTGTGCTCTCCTCTCATGCTCTGTCTCATACTTGTGCTCTCTCTGCCTCTTTATCCTTTTCTCCTAGGCCCAGGTGTGCACACTATCACAGGTGCACACCTACTGGACGGCACAGTCATGGGGAAGATGCAGTACCCTAGGTGCTGTGTTTTATAGGATAATGAAGGAAAAAGTCAGATTTACCCTACATGTTGCCTTCAGAGAGATGGTGGTCTAGTGGCAGACATGGGACATTAAGTACAGTCAATGCCAGGAGAAAGGGGCAAATAGCAAAAGAGGTCAGTCAAGGCTGTCCAGAAGTGTGTCCTAAGAATTATGTATGATGGCAGGGTGGAGTGGGTGGAGGTAGTTCTTGGGAGCAGGAGAGTGCAAGGTAAGCAGTCTGGTAAAAAGGATGTAAGTCCAAGGAAGCTAGTATGGCTGGGATGTTAAAAAGAAAGTGGGCAGTATTAGGGGTGGTTTGAGGCAGGCATCAACTGCCATATTGGGGAAGTCTAGGTCAGTCACATTTAAGACCAAGATTTATCTCTATACTGGAAGTGGCCATCATAGTTGTGTGAGTAGCAAACTGCTCCTATTTGGCTAGACTTTAAGAATTAGATGGGTTTAAGTTAGAAACAGTGATTAGATGAAGTTTTTTTGGTAATAGGGATGAAAACAGTAATTCCCTGTATTAGAACAGTGGTCATGAGAATGAAGAGAAAATTATTTGATAACTCATAAAGAGGTAGGACTAAAATAGACTAGGTCAAGGGCCCAGGGTAGTCCACTGGGTTGAGGATGGTGCCATCTGCAGACTCTCTCAGTCTCTCCCCACTTAAAGTCTCTAAAAGGGACTTGGAAGGTTGGATTTCAAAGAGGTAGAAAAATATACAGGGAGACCTGAAAGATCGACTGGAATGCAAGAGGAGCTAGAGGTTTATAAAATGTGTGACTCACTCTGGAGCAATCTTCTTGACTCACAGAAGCTTTCTTGTCTAGAGATGTCTGAATAGACACTGAAGACTCATACCATCGGTATATAGGGGGTTGACCGTTGAAATAAAATTCAGTGGCAAGGCCCTGACTCCTTATTTCAAGGTAGGACAATTGTGGTTTTGACTGATGATACTTTGGTTCTCTCTCCTTATAGGAGACTTTCTGGAAACAACACCCTATCTTCCCTCCTTCCTATTACTTGTTCTCCATCTCATTCCCTGTTATGAATTATGCTCTACTTCCTTAAAGTCCATATGTGGAAGCCCTAAATGTTACTGTGTTTGGAATTAGTCTTAAAGAAGTCATTAAATGAAAATGAGGCCAGTAGATTAGGTCCTGATCCTATCTGGTTGATGTCCTTGTATAAGAAGAGGAGCTTAGGGCACAGAATGAGACACCTACACAGAGGAACGACCTTAGAAAGAGGTAGCAGGAGCCATCTGCACACTTACGGAGAGAGGCCATAAGAGAAACCATACCTGTAGATACCTGGAACTGGGCTTCCTGCCTCCACATTGTGAGAAAATCCACATGTTTAAACTTCCCAGTCTGTGATATTCTGTCATGGTAGCACTTGCAAATGAACACATCCTTTTTTGTAATTTTCCTGAAGGGAACTCCTTCATTGGGCCAATTATTAAGATCCTGGTCTCAGACTCTACTTCAGACTGTGACTGAAAATGCCAAAATAAATAATATTTGTAAATCCTCTGTTGTTTACTCTATTAACTCTATTGTTTACTCTACTTGGTGGTAGAGAATTAACATGGTATGAATTAACAGTAACAGAAAGACTGACCCATGGCTCCCAAGGATGAATTTTTCTGGAGCAAGTTCAGGCTTTCTGATTTTATCTATGACCAGGGCATCTTTTTCTCAGCTGTTCAGCTTCCATTTCTTAAAAATGTCAAAGTTAAAATAAATTCACATGTACCTATGAATGAACTGGTTTCTGGTTAAAATTGGAAAGAGATGATTGAAATGAATTGTAGTCAATCATAATACAGCTTTTTACATTTCTTCATGTTGAAATGTCTTATTGTCACTGTGTGTGGGAGAGAAGTCAAGGGACAAGAAGATAGAAAATGACCTAGGGGTCAAATTCTCTGCTTTCACCAGTTGTCAGTTGTAATATTTTAGTTTCTACACTGTATTCAGATTCAGATATCTATCTGCTTGTCTATGTAACCATCCATCCACCCTCCCCCCTCCCATCCACTCATAATTCATTCATTTTAAAACACAACACAACAGGGAAAAGAAGTTCAAAACCATTCTCCTTCTCTTACTTACAGTTATTCTGGATAATTAAACCAGATCTTTTTAGACAAAGGTGTTGCTGTGGATTCTCAGGTTGTTCCTATCAAAATAGTCTTGCCTCTTTGCAGTTTGCCTGTGAGGTCACAGCTCACCCCAACACACTGGTTTTCATTGGTAACTTCAACTTCCTTTACCTTTTTGTCCTCAATTCCCCTGGCTGGCTCTGCATGTCAAATAAACCTCTCCAAATAGACTTGGAGTCTGGCTTAGCAGCATTTATTGAAAACCCATTATGTCCTGTTTACTTATGCTGCAATGAGACTCTGCATATTTCTGATACACACTAATGGGAAAGTTTTGGCCAAAGAGGAGTCAATTGTTCTGGGCTTGTTCTGCCCCATGATAGCAAACTGTTATCTGTGGAACATATCTGAAAGCTTTTGTCCCCTAGAAGATTCAATGGTTAGGAAGGATGGGATGACTTATGGAAAGGGGAGGAGAGAGAAAGACAGAGAGAGAGAGAGAGAGAGAGAGAGACAAAGATCAATTTTATTAGCTTGGGACACTTACGTTATGATATTGAGGAACTGCCCAAATTCTGAAAGGTAAAACCAATGCCATCTAGCATGTTGTTTATTTTCTTAAGCCTGGGCTGACAGTGAACTGTCCAAGAAACCTGTGAAGTGTCTGAACCATTGCTGGAAAGAATGTCTTTTCTCCTTGGCTTAGCAGAGCAACTTCCTGGTACTTCTCTAAAAGCAGCCTATGACCCCCATTCAAAGTGACTGAGACGTGATTAGTGATAAGTTATCAAAATTTGACCTACATGCATTCATGTTTCAACATGCAGTGACACTGGAGAAAGCAATGCCAGTATTTTAGGGAGGACTTTCTGGAGATCAGTGACTCTATAAAGGAAAACTCCTTGGGGATACTATCCATGCTTCATCAAGTTTGCATTGTTGCTGTATTGAACTGTGCCTGGCAACTAGTAGTCCATGACTAAATAAAGTGATGAGCAATGAAATGTGGTCTGAGGCTCAACTTCTGCTTCATGTTACAGCCCAATATTAATCCTGCCTCTTGCAACTGACAGTAAGCTAAATGGGACTTGGGTGAGTGCTGGGCAAAGCTAGCAGCTCTGTCCCCCATAACCCTGGTCCATTTCTTCATAGCATCTACTACCTTACAAATAAGCCCATGTATTCTCTTGAGTGGTATTTGTTTGTCTCTCCAGGTAAAATATGAGCCCAACTCTGTAAATCTTACTTGTCACTCATCCCAACTGTATAGTCTCAGGTACCCACAGTTGGACAATGAGACATTTTTGTGAAGTGAATGAATGTATAAATGAAGAGATGAATGCCAAGGATGTAAAAACATGACTAAATTGTAAAATTATTAATGGAGAAAGTCATATGAATACTGCTTTGTTAAACTCTATCGAAGAATAACATGTCATGTTCAGGGACTTTATGATCTTCGTGGGAAGAAGTGACACATGCTAACATTTTCCTTGGCTTTGGCTCTCATGTCTAAAGAACTCACAGCTCTGACTCCATAGTTGATAGCAAAATAACACAGCATCTTCCTCTAGGAGCCATGGATCCTCTGGGATTGAAAATTGACTCCTATGTGTGATTTCACATAAAGAGCAAAACTCATCCATGGAGCAAAAACCCAGCAATGGTAGCTCTCTGGGGGAAGAAATGGATGGAATTGAATGGAATGGGACACCAGAAGGTTTTCTGGGGTGTTGAAAGTCATTTTAAGCTTGATTTAGGCAGTAGTTTACACACCCCATTGAACCATAAAGATATGTGCATTTCATGATATCTAAATTATGCTTCAGTTAATTAATTGGTGGACAATGCTTGACAGGACATGGTAAGTGCTGTTTCTGTCAGTACACTGGCTTCCCATCATCTCTTAATTGACCATGACTAGAGACCTGGGCCCCAATGGCCTTCTCTCCCCTTTAGCACTGGAAACTGCTCAAACATCCTAAGTTGGTTTACATGACCAAATTGGGCAGAATAAATAATATTTCTCTAAAAGAGAGGTGGATATGTACTCTTCCTGAACCTAAGTACCTTCGTCTCTTATGAAACTGAGGCACAGATGAATCAAGTGATTTTTTCCCCCCTAAGATCATTAAGGTCATAACAATCAGCTAGTGGCAGAACTGGGTTTAAAATAGACCAGTTCCTCACCATGCCTGTATCTGAGCTGTTTCTTTATCTACCATATTATTACCTGTATAGACTCTTAAAAGTTTACTTACTAGATCTGTGCCTTAGATTCCAATCTATAAATGGAGACAGAGTATTTACTGGTGGTTAGAACAAAACGAAATATGTTCTGTCTACGCTTGTTCTTATTCAGCCCCTCCTCCCATCCTATTCAATGTAGTTCTCCATACTTCCTCTCTACTCAGGCCCTTGTTTTGTTTACTCACAAGATTATAAAATAATGAATCATCTCTTGAAATAAATATTTCTCTCCATGAAAATGAATAACCTTAACAGTTTAAGCAGTTAAAAATTCCCAAGTCTCTTTTTTCCCCATCCCCTGAAAACTCTTGATCCAATAAGAAAATCAATCTCATAAACATGACAAACTACAGTGGACTGCAGAGAAACCAGATACTTTTTTAGAAAAGAAAATATGTGTAAAGGTAAAAACACTTCAATTTCTAGTAGACTTTCTGTCATCTTTGGCAAATCATTTCATTTTCCTCTGCTTATTAAAAAAGCCCCTCAAAATATAAAAAAATTATTTTGTGCAGTTGGGAATCCTAGGAAGAAATAATAATTATTTTCTCTATCTAAATACTATTCAGGAAAAAAACTTAGTTCTGCATTAAAATATCATATGATCCCCAAATGAACATGAGCACCTTCTAATTCTCAGTTTGTTACTTGAGGGTCAAATGGCATCCCTTGCTGGTGGACCTGCAATACATTTATCCTGCTGCTGGTCTCATATGCAACCACTTGATTTTGCATCATTTTATCCCCACCCCAGCTCCCTTTCCATCCACCCTGACCCTGGCACAGCTAGCTCCTCAGAGTGTTGACTGGTCAACCATAAAATATAAGCAGAAGTGGCAAAAGAAAGAAAAACTGAAAAAAGAAAGACAAGGTCATGCAGACTTTATGGAAGAAAAGTAAGCAGTTTGGAATAGGGTGATTGATACACCCAACACTCCCAATTCCTACCATGCAAGGTCTTGCCAATAAGGGCTGTTTTAGGAAGCCAGGCCAAGGGTACTGTGGCTTCAGAGCGAGGTACATGATAGATCATCTCCATCAGGCTTGCTGTATCTCCTGCAGCTATAGATCTAACCCACAATGATTTAATTTAATGTGTAAAGATGCATTCTTGCAACAGACTGTTGAGTGGTAGTTTCTGAGGTTTGGTCCAGATAAAGACAGTGGGCTCTCAGAACATACTCCCTGCACACAGGAACACACAAAACAAACCGACTTGTTAATCAGGTCAGGCTGAAATGCAGGCTCCAACCTTTCTTGCTCTCATGGTACCAAACTTGACTGGGAAACTTGAAGGTTCCCCAGGAATAATCAAACACCTACATTCCATTGCTTTAGGCACATCTCTCAAGCTATGTACCTCCTGGAGGTGGAGGTGGGGAACTTGTAGACTCCTCCTAGTCACATGCTTATTCTTAAAAAAGTCACATCCTGTAGATTTTGGCTGAAAGTCTCACCAACTATTCCTTTCAATCACAAGGGAAGAGAATTTGACTAAAGAGCTGTTTTTTTAGGAAGACTCAGAATTTGTTGGGCTGAGCACAGCATGAAAAAATTCTTAGGTTGAAGGTATTGATAAAAAGAACTTTTGGAAAGATATGTGCAATTGTTATCTGCTTACTTTTTCTACACAGACAGAAAAGAACAAGTCTACAGCAAGGTCAGGTCACAGAGTCATATCGTGATGGACAAGGATGTGAAAGCTAGAGTCCAAGGTTCCCAGAAGGGTATCTTTTGTACAGACCATAGATTTCAGTTCTAGCAATTGTGGGTTTTTGGGGTTCTGACCATACTTCCCTAGAGCAATCTTGGTCATGTTTTCCAGAAGCCCATGTGAATTTCCTTCAGAGTCCATGATATGGGGGCAGTCTTGGAAACCAAACAAACAGGGGGCAACTCCCTGTCACCTCTAGACAAGGCAAGGGTCGTGCTGTAGCACAGCTCACCTCTCCCTTCCTCTCTCTTGGGCTTGGGAAACAGAGCAAGGCCAAAGCCAGATGAAGTACCTTTTGCTAGATCTTTGTCATAAGGGGCTAAAGAATAACAAAACCAGATATCTTTTCTTTCTTTCACATCTGCTTTGCAAAATGTGAACAGAATGCAGTTGCACAAATTGGGTAATTAATTGGGAAAAAATCGATAACTTCTGGTCAACAGGGTGTGTGCTCTAACTCTATTAGTTGTCATCAATAGTCAAATAATAGTGGGATAAGACCTGCAGTTTAGGAGACATGGGGTAAGTAATCCCTGGGCTGATTGGAATGAGGACCAACCAGACAATTCCTGAAAACAAGAACAAGTTACAAAACATTAACAGCTTCCTCTTCTGACTTTCCAGGAATCTGGATTCTATACCCTCTTCTCCTAAAATGTTGGATTTCATTTCAGGAGGAATTTGAGTCTTTCTTTTCAAACACCAGTTTTTTAATCAAATGGACTGAAATCTATAAACTGATTTGTCCTGACGCTGGGAGGTAAACTTAGGAGGAGTCATTTTCTAGCATGACAGAATCACCTTAAATAATGAATAAGGAAGGAGCCTGCCTGTGGAGCTGTAATTGAACCACAGCAATATGCTGAGCAGTATATGTTAATAATAAAAATCACAAAAATAAAGATGCCACTTGGCCCTACTTCTTTTTACCAGCTGGGAAATGAAATCATGAACCTACTTTTTAAGTGGCTGGCTAGTTTCCATCAGGTAGAATGCCAAGTTTAAAAATCAACCTTTGGGGGAAAAACATATATATATCTCACAGAGGTCTTTCAATAAACTCCACATTTTATAAAACTACAAAGTCGGTCAAGTCTTGGTCTTTGGAGAGTGTGCTTGTTTTTCATTTCTTTTTCCCTTGTAGGATGTTCATAAATTCCAACTAAATACTACTCAGCTGATTTTCTCTGCAAAGAATAAAAAAGCCCTCTTGTGGCAACAAAAGGCACAGATTTTTCAAAAACTAACTGCTTTACTTCTGTTTTTTCATGACTTGGTTTTAACTAGACTAACATTTTAAGCCCCAAATTGAATTTCTGCAAACCTTTTGCCATTAAGGAGAGAATAATATAATTTTAAAAAGCAATATTTTAGCATAGGCTGAAAGAATAGAGACTTAAATAGCAAGTTTAAGATGTAGTTTTAATGAAAGCAGAGAAGCAATCAAACTGTGTAGGTTATGTAACCGCCCTTCCCTGCCATGACTTTATTGTGGGTTTTTTAATTGAATGTTGCATCATAATGTGATGAGCAGCATACCACTTGGCTCATTAAGGCCATAAAGTACAGTGCATTTCAAAGACAATAAACTCCCAAGCCCAGCCTCATGGAGTCAGAACTGGTTTGGTTTGCAAAAAACAACTGTCCCCTTGTGGCCCTGGATTTGAGAAATAGATGTTTGTCATGTTTATTGCAGCATTACATACACTTGCTAGGAAATGGAAACAAACAAAATGTCCATCAACTGGCAAATGAATAAAGATGCAGTATAAAGACACAATGAAATAATATTCAGTGATAAGAATTATAAAATCCTGTCATTTGTATCAACATGAATGGGCCTAGAGGGAAGGATGCTTCATGAAGTCAATCAGAAGGAGAAAGATAAACACATTTGATTTCACTATGGAAATTTGCTATTAACATAAGATTTTCCTTTTACTGCTTGCCCCATTAATATCCCACCTAACTTGTAGTCAGCACCTACCGTGTGGCAATCATGACCATGTTCTTAATTTCTATAATTTTATTTTTTGAGAAATATTATGTAAATGGAATTATACAGCATGTAACCTTTAGGAGATAGACTTTTTTTCTCGGCATAGTTCCTTGGATAGCTATAAATTATTGCATGCCTCAGTAATTTATTTTCACTGCTGTGTTATATTCTACCATGCACACTATCATATTTTGTTAATCCACTGAAATATATTTGGTTTGTTTCCAGATTTTAATAGAGAAACTAAATTACAAAGTGCTGATAAAAAAAAATTAAAGAAAATCTATTAATCTCCCTTTTTAAAGAAAGGAAACAAACTCAGTTTCTTGAGTTGATAAAAATCACATTATTTAATAATAACAACTTTAAGGCTTCTTTATGGAAGCCTTCTTTTATTGTAAGTCATTCTTGGCTCCCATTTTAAATTCTTACGGTTTTTATTATATAGTGAGATAAAATATGATTCTGGTATGGTTCAAATCTTCATATGTAGATCAAAGATCTAAAGTTTTTATTCCAGCCATTGTCCCCCAACCTTAAAATGAAGTTTTAGGATCAATGATCTTCTAAGAGCTGGGCATAGCCTTGACCAACATGGTCTTGTAAAGTAGCTGCTAGCCAAATGCCACTAGGGTGCTGGCTGGATTCTTAAATAAAGTATGCTGTCAATTACCAAATCGGAACTCTCCTTAGGAAAGAAAACATATAAAAAAACGTGTATTGGTTATACATTAAATATTACCTTACTTTATTATAATAAAATGATATTATTAAGAGTAGTTATTAAAAGTAATATTATTAAAAGTATTTAATTTACTTTCTATAATATGATTAGTGGTTTGACTGATATGTCCAGTGGACAACGAGGCCAGGGGGGAAATGAAGGTCCAGGGTAGCTAAGCAATTTGTACAAAGTCACACTGTAAACGCTGTTGTCTGCAAATGCTTGAGTTTTCATTCAGTTACCACCAGATGCCTCTGAGTTACATTTTTGAAGAGATCCTTGTGTTTCTCTTAATGGGACGGTCAGGAACTAACCAAACACTTTGGGATGACAGGCTCCATTTTGGGTTGTTACTATGTACCTCTGGATGCCCCTGCCGTGTGACAACCTTGAGGGAAGCCTGCTTCAGGCTCTGCCTGGTAGAGGTACTTCCCCCTTATCTTCACTTAGTTTTTCAAGTAGGTATCAGAAGCTGTACATTTAAAATCAAATCAGAATGAATAATATGCCCTAAGTACCCCCAGGTACTAATGACTGGAATTTTCTTGGCAATGTGTCAAGTGGCCTAGTTCATTTCATGGATGGGAAAACGGAGTTGAGGCAGTTACCCACATCACCTAAGGAGTACAGGGAGGAAGAGTGTGGCCTAAATCCTTTGCTACCCAGCTCTTGAATTCCTCACATGGCAACTCTTAGAGTTTGTTCTTTTGGGAGATGAATTGCTCCCTGTGGAAGAATTAGACATCTATCTATCTATCTATCTATCTATCTATCTATCTATCTATCTATCTATCTATCTATCTATCTATCTATCTATCTATCTATCTATCTATCTATCTATCTATCTATCTATCTATCTATCTATACTTATTTATTTATTTGAGACTAGGTCTTGCTTTGTTGCTTGGGGAACCACAGGCTCTCATTGCCCGGGGTATCATGGACTCAAGCGATCCCCAGCCTCAGCTTCTCAGGTAGCTGGGATTACAGGCACATGCCACCATGCCCAACTATTTTTTGAGACTAGATCTCATTATGTTGCCTCAGATGGGTCTCCAACCTCTGGGTGGGTCTTGAACCCACGGACTCAAGTTATTCCTAGCCTCTGCTTCATTTCTGTAGGTTGCGATTAAAGGTATGTGCCACTGTGCTCAGCCAAGGAGGAAAAAGATATTTAATTAAATAAGGCATTTAATTCAAAGATTAAATGCCCTTTACCTAACACACTTCTGTGAAGCCACAATGTACAACTGTACAACTAGCCCAGAGCAATCACACAAACACAAGCAAACACACACCACCTCCGGCCTTAGAATCTCTTCCGGGGCCCACGAAGTCTCCTTTTGAGTAACTCGGTGGATACTCTTCAGGTAAAGGTGCTACAGCCCTTCAAAACACTAGCAAAGAGCTTTGTTTTGTGTCTTGAAAGTTCTAAAGTTTCTCCAGTCTTCTCTGTATTACATGTTAATTTAAAGTTCTCTGCACGTGCTACATACTGGTCCTCTCAAGTCTCTGGCACCCTGCTGCATCCTGGGCACTCAGCCATTACAGCCAAAGGAGACAGATGTTCTGTGATAGTGTCTTTAGATGCTTTCTGCAAAGCCTGGATTTTGTGCACAGCCTCAGGACGCTCACCTGAAACTCTTCTATCCTCTCCTCACCATACCCTTCTTAGACACCTTCCCTTTGGAATCACTCTTGTGCCTGGGACAGCTCTTGTGGTTTCTTATCCATCAAGAACTTTACAGACATCAAGATTTATTACTCGCAGGACCTGGAGGCTGCACAGGATCTCCATCACCATGGGGCACAGAGTGGTGGGAGGGGCAGGGGACACAGAGAAGAGAGCAGAATGTCTCCCTTATCACCCTCTCACAGCAGAAAATAAATAGTAATGTTAGGGAAAATTTTTTTACTTAACCACAAAAGATTAAAGCCTAGATTACCATGAGCAGGAAAATGGATAAATAACACTTGGTAAACAATTATATATTTCCCCCCCCTAAGACTCCCACTGTGAGGGGGATTGTTAAAAAAAGATGCCTGGTACCGGAATGTATGGACTATTCGGAATCCAAGGCTACTTAGGAAGTGTGTGTTCAACTTTTCAGCTGAGTGGCCTGGGGTGGGTTATGTTTGCCCTATGACCTCTGACTGTGAGCTGCAGACCTTAGGTAAGGATGTGGGCTGTCCACAACAGTGCCTGGAATACAGTGTTAGCTCCTACTGCTTTCAACACCTGTAACTACAAGTTTAAGCATTCGGGCTTCCGTAATAGGAATGAAGCTAGTGAGAATACACTGATGGAAACCGCAAGTGTTACTTAGGTAGAAGAGTTTGTGCTAGACTGAGATAATATCAGTTTGAAAATCACCTTCATGCTTAAGAGAGTGGTGTTGAAGGAAATATTCGTGGCGGAACACAAATTCAGTGAGGAGGCATGAGAATGTTCCTGAGTGGTAGACGCTACTCAGGACATGAATACAGACAGGGATGTACTGTCCAGAAGGGTGGGACCCTGGGAACATGCTGCTATTCCATGGCAGGCTTCACCACTTTGCAAAGCATCATCTCAATCATGTTCCTGAGCTCTGTTGTTGTACAGACTTTGCTCTAAAATGCCAGCGATGACAGACATCCCACACAGGACAGTGGAGGCCACAAAGTTAAATGTATTATTGCTGCTTTTGTTGAGATTATTACAAGGTAAAAGTCTACTGGCTCAAAGACTGGGTGGAGTGGGTTCAGTTTACTAAATGAATATTCCTCCATAGTGTAATAGTTCTATGGGGAAAAGCCAGAGAAAGAAGAATGTCTTGGCATCTCCCCCCTCTGTGTCATCTTCCTTTATGTGTTTTACCTTAGTTCAGACTTGGCTAGAAAACACATTCTTGCAGCTTATTTATTTTTGTTTAAAAAGTGATGTGCAAAAACCAAAGACCTAAAAGTTTTGAGAAAGATGCAATTAGTTCTGTGAGGTTCAAGGATTGGGGTTGTCTGGTCTGAGAAAGCAGGTTAAGGGAGGATTAATGACAATCTTCAGATTAACGCAACATTTCCAAGTGAAGAATGTGCTCTAATTTTTCCATCCATTTTACGGAGGACATTTTACGGAGGAGCAGACATGAGCTTAAATGAAAGAAGAGGGATTTCGTGTCTCTCACACATTCTCAGAAGTCAGAGCCACCAATTGTTAAGCACTGCTGCCAAGACAGCAGGAGACTGCTGCTGGGAGAGGATCCGAGCTGGCATCAAGAGGGTTGAAAAAAAAACCCAAAATCAAAACAGAAACAAAGCATGTCATTAACATGCTCTTTCTTACTTTCTAAAGTCTCTCCCAAACCAAGAAGGCTATTGGTTTTTGGGTCTACAATAGGCAAAGATTCTAACAGTCAATGTGCAAAGTCATACCATTTTCCATTTCCAGTTCAAACTGGCATTTCCTCATTTAGGATGTTCATTATGTTTGTTTATTTCTGAAACCACTTTCTCCTAGCTTCTCTTCACCTGACTCCGTTGTTAGGTTGGATTTCCTGTCAAACCTGCCCTGGACTTACTCTCAAGTCTGGTCCTGGATTTCCTATTAAAACATCTACCAACAGATTTAGTGTCTAACAGATGTCTTGCCTCTGTTCTGTCCTCCTAGGACTCATCTTGATATGTCCACAGCAGGTTGCTTGTCTCATTCCTTTATTCTCTAAGTTGCATTTATTTGCTTCCTCTTTCATTATTTCTATTTCTAGGATTTAGAGTCAAGGCCAGCCTCGACAGTGTCTGTGATCATTCACCACCATGTGTGTTTACATTTTGTAACCCAGATACAGATATTATTGGAAAACATTTTCAAGGTTCATTTTCTCTCAAGAAAATGGACATGTTCAACCCTTGCCAATAAAAGTTCATCCTAAAATCATAATGCTTATACTCTGATTTCTCTTCAGATGACATAAATCTCTCACCTTTTATAAAAATCATAGCACTTGTTAGTGGGACTGGAAACAGGGGCTGAAAATTCCTCTGCAACACCCAGGTCTGGGAGACTAGCATTGGGGCCTAGGCCGCTGGCAGGAGTGGTGGCAGGGCGAATGCTGCTTTACCCAGGTTTGGGGGTCCCTAGCCCGGGGTCCTGGGGACTTTGGGCTGGTGGGGACAGTCCTCTGCTCCTTTGGGGTCCCAGGGTAGGGGCCAGCACCTCTGCCAGGGCACAGACTTGAGGGATGGGGGTACCTTCTCTGGTTTACTTCCATTCCTATCTGACCTCACTAGGAATGAGAAAAAAAATAGTCCAGCTGTAGACATGCAGAAGAGAAGGGCAAAAAAGGCCTTGGGCATATTTATCACCTGAGTAGGACCCAAACAGAGCCTGGTGTTAACCACAAGAGACAAGATTGTGAGATCTGTTAAAGAACTACACCAACAGCATTTCAGGGGGTCAGGGAACCAAGCCCTTGATCCAGAGAGGAATTTAATGTGAGTGAAGCACCTTTCTTTTCCAATGGGTGAGGAAAACCCCAGAGAGGTGGCCCCAAGGTAGTAATGGAAACCAAGAGAGAGGACAGGAGCTGGATCGAACAGCTGCTGGAATCTGTCCCCATTGGGGAACTTCTTTACTGCCAATGACTGGGAGTTGGGATCCCAACGCTAGATACCAAAACTGTAAGGCTCGGAAGCAGACATTGGAATAGAGGAGGCAGCCAGCATGAATGAGGGGACATGAATCCCAGTGATCACACTGGACTGAAGAAAAGGAGACTACCAACGTCACCACAGGAAGTGTTACAATAAAGGAGCCTGCGGAACAATGCCACACACCTGCCCTACAAGAGGTTCTTGACATGCTCAGACTGGTTATCCAGCTCAAAATTACCCCTGGAAATTCAAGCAGCATGCCCTGCTATGTTCCAGGAGCTCAGGTCCTCACCCAGGAAAAGGACTTTACTTCAGATAAAAAAGACCAGCGGACCAAGCATCAACCAATGACTTGCAGGGAGAGGGGAGTTGGAGAGACCAGAGGAGAGGAGGAAAGGGAGGAAGAAGATGGGCCATACAAAGGGGATCAATAACTATATAATTATGACCAAGGTTGCACAAAAACAAGAAAATAATAATCAAAAAATCATCACACTTGTAAGTATGGATTAGCAAGGTATGGTGTGGTATGTATGAGGTTTGGCAAACTACCACCCTGGGGATCATGTCTGACCCTCCTCTTGCTTTGGCTGTGTGCTTTCTTGCTTTGGTTGCTTTGCTTTCTTTTAAATGCTTGAAAAATGCTAAATAGAAGCAACATTTACATTTGGTATCTTTAATTCTCCTGTTCTTAAAATTATAAAACTGCATGGCAAAGGAGGAGAAAAGCTGTGTAAAGATGTCGAAGGAGAAGAAGGCCTGTCTCACTTCTGATATTAAATCAGTATGTCTAGCAGTTGAAATTCACACTCAGGAACACTAAGCCGTGCTCACAATAAACGGTCACTGAATTTACCAGAGTGCTTTCCCAGGACACATATGCTCTGTGTGCAAACCCCCACTCATCCCTACCACACATGTGTGTGTTCACATATCTCAGAGGAGTTGTCAACAATTGATATTTATAATATGACTCAGAACCATACAGTGGACCCGGAGCCAAGAGAGAGATTATAGTCTCTTCTCTCATCCTATACATTCCATTAGTACATCGCCCGGCAATCTATTTCCAGCACAACACTTCTGTCAATGTCCATAAATATTTATTGTGCTCCCGTCATGCCAGATGCTGTGCTGGGTGCTGAGGAGGCAATGAAGAGTATAGCCTCGTCCCTGACTTTGGAAGAAGTTGGATGAACTAGAGTAGCATCGTGTCCTTGAAAGCATTGTTTCATACTACCAGAACAGCAGCAAGCATGTAATAGTGATTTTATGTTTTAGCATCTATTCCAGATAATTTTGAAAAAATATACTCAAAAAGATACTTGCATGTGTCCCTGAAGTATTATTCACAACAACCAAAGATGGAAACAACAAAGAGCTGGATAGAAAACTGGATAGAAAATGTGCTGTATATGTACCATGGAATATTCATCAATTAAAGGAAACAAAGTCGCAGTACATGCAAACTAAACCTCAAAATACCATACCAACATGGGAAAAGGCACAAAAGGATACATGTGATGGGATTCCATTTATACAAAATATCCAGAGAGACAGAAAGTAGGTTGGCAATTGCAATGAAATGGAAGAAAAAGGAAAGTACTTTCTCAAAGGGTCTAAGGGTCTTTGGGGATGACGAGAATATTCTGGTGCTAGACAGAGGCTACAGTCACATGAGATGACTGAGCTATTTGTAACTGAATTTTTTTAAAAATGGCTGTCTTTATGGTATGTAAACTTCACCTTAAAAAGAAAAGTCTGAAGTGTAGGCAGGTGACTTTGCAAATAAGCACAATGACCACCACCATCACAGCATGCTTTCCACACACTGTGAAACTCTTCACCTGAATTGTCTTACAGAACCCTCAGATCGACCTGGTAATGGAGAGGCTGTGAGCAGTCAATTTCTTGTAAGTGAATAAACCAAATCAGGTGATATGCTAAGTGGTCATGGCCCTAGCGGCCGCACACACAGTTTGTGTTTTAAGGGTGCACCCATCAGCCTTCTGTGGTTCATTGAGTAGGAGGCCCCAGTCTCTTACCTTTCTTCCCCATGTCCATTTTTTCCTGATATGTCCTGATTCCTATTTCTTAACCTGCTAGGTGAATCTGAAGGTCAAGTGACATGGAAAGGGTGGTCTAATTCATCTACTAATTCCAGGTATCTGACATCACTCTATCACCTAAAACACTGGCATCAGGGCAGGGTCCCTGAGAATGGCCCACCTCTGCTCTGGCATATTTCCAGATGAACTTTCCCCAGGCCTATCAAATGCCAGCAACTCCCCTTGGGCACAAGAGGTCATTTCCTCTATGTCATTGTTCCAGTGATTCTTGCTTTTCTTTTTCTCTTGTTTCTATCAGCATAGTTAGATTCACCCACCTTCCAAGTTCTTACTCACACTTATGTTTTCTTTGCCCCCATGTCCTTATAATAGGGTTTATCTTCCCTGTCTCTAATCCATCATCTTCCCTTCACTGTAGAAAACTCTCTGATCAGGCATTTGCTTTACCCTCCACCCAGACTTCCCTGGTTGAGGTCTTGGTGGAACCCCACATCCCTAGAATCCACAGTCATGCACTGGAACATTTTAACCTATCAGAGGCCATGATGCAGCAGCCTCCTCCTCCTTGGTGCTGCCTTCCTTTGGCTTCCAGGACCCCTATTCTTCTCATTTTCCCATTTCCTCACTAGCCTCCATGACTAATTTCATCTTTTATCCCTGACCTGTAAGTTTGAAGGTACCTGGAGTCACATCCTTGAACCTCTACTTGTCTATCTGTTTCTCTCTTGGTGATGTTAGTTAGTCTCAAGACCATTAGTGTTCACTGTGAGATGACTTAAATCTTCAGTCTGGACCATCTCCTCAATTCCAGACTCATATGTTTAGTCATCTACTTGACATCTCTGTGCGAAGGTCTAATAGAAGTCAGAAACTTAGTGTTTAAACTGAATTTCTAGACTTCCATTAAAACTTTATCCACAGTGCTTTACCCACAGTCCTTTCTGTGCTGGCTGATGGCTACAACCACCCTCCAGCCACAAATGAAAGCCAGGACCAGGACAGCTTCAACTTAGAAAGGGAAAGTAAAGCAATGATGGTCCCTTAACTTGTGAAGTCAAATATGACTGAATGATTCTAACCATAGTTTGCAAACACAGGAAGCCCTCTGCTCCTATTTTTTTTTTTAAACATTCAAACAATTTGCTCAAGGCTCAAGCAATGTGATACGGTGATAGATTGTAAAAATGGTCATAAGTTTTGCCCTGCCCAGCATATGTGCCCTGATAAGGTAACAGTGAAGATGCTCCGATGAAGATAAGTTATTTCTATCACTTGAATCTGGGTTAAACTGTGACTTGTTTTAATTAATAATTTGCAGTGGAAGTAATGTGTCAGTTCTTCCTGTGGACCCAAAGAGTCTGAGCTCGCTACCTGCAGAATGAGATACCATGTAGAAGAAACCATCTTGCCCTAGTCAACAGTCAGTCTGTAGTCAGACCTCTATAGGAAACCAACAGGGATGAGCCAGAACTGGTATCACCATGATGGGAAGTGATTGGATTTACCTTAAAAAACTGAAAACAAAATACTATGTGACCCAGAAATTCCACTCCTGGACATCTATCTAAAGAACCATGTACCCTACAATGTTTTCTGCAGCACTATTAACAGTGTATAAGACATGGAGACAACCAGAGTGCCTGCCAATAGACGACTGGATCAAGAAATTGTGGTCTGTTCACACAATGGAATACTATTCAACCACAAAGAAAGACAAAGTGTAGTCATTTTCACCAAAATTGTAGGAGCTCCAGGAAATGGTGTGTGGTAAAATGAGTCAGAATGACAAAGTGAAATGTTGGACATTTACATAATGGGCAATTATGAAAGCAGACAGTCAGGGAACGAGGACACCATGGCTGGCAAGAAGCAGTTTACTAGTGCTGGTATTGACTCAGTGAATTCATATCCAAAGACTGAGTTTTAAGGGTTTATATATACTTTAAATGCTTTGGTGTTCCTGGAGCACTCTAATGGGTGGTAGTACATGGCCTGATGTGATGGAAGATAGAATGAGGAAGATTCAAGGAGAAACTGGGCTGCATACCAGTAAACTGAATCAGTCAGTCACGGGTTGTTTATCTAGACCCCCTAGACTGCATTTCTTAGATCAGTGTGCCTCAGCATATTTTAGGTTACCATGTTTCAATCTGACAAAGTAGAGTACTTAGAAAAATTCGTAGACATTAATAAGCAAAGTGAGGTTTCTGAAGGTAAGGGGAGGGGAGAGAAAACTCAAATTAATATACACGATGGTAGAGAGAAAAAGATTGAAAATAAAACAAAATCAGGAATGATTTAGGGGGAGCCCCCCCCTCCCCAAAGGGCCCCAGAACCAGTAGTTGATTGTACTATGTAAGTGATGGTGGAGAGAACAGCAGCAGAATCATGTAGCTGAGTGCAGACAAATACTAATCCACATCACTGTGAGCTAAATAAAGCACTGGGATGAATGAGACTGTTTTAAGGTAATTTGCTCTGTAGCAAAAACCTTAACTGTTAACACATAACCACTTTGTTTCTCTTTAATCAGACTAAAGAGATTAAAATTTGACTCATGGCAATAATGTGTATGTAAATGATCTTGCTTAAAACTTGAACTTGATTATGCTTTTTAAAAATACTATAACTCCATAGCCTCACAGGCAGGGGTACTTTTTGTTGTTCAAGTGCATTACTATTTGGAACCACATCTAGTTACCAAAAAAGCTTAGATTCTTAAGAAGTTGAAGCAAAGGCACTACAAAACAGCCCTTGAACAGACACTGCAACAGCTGGTTGCTTGAAGTCTTTTCATCTATTTAGACTACAAATGCAGAGAAAAACTCAAAGCCACAAGAAAGAAGACATCGATTTCAGCCCATTGTGCCTCACTACTACTACATGTCTAAACATAACACCTCAGAAAAATTGAAGTAGCTTAACATTAAAGAAAGTTCTCTCATTCACCTAAAGAAAATCTAAAGATTCCATCAGAAGATTCCAAACATGTTTAGTGCTCTCTTGGACCTGAATGCAAAGGGGGTACTTTGGGTCTCGCCCTTATGCCAGGGTTTGAAGGAATCCACCAGGTAGGCATAATCCCAGACATCTCATTTTGTTAATGAAATTTAGTAAATGGATAATCAGAGAAATCAGTAGTGTATTTCCCAAGTGGCATGGGCAGAAGTCATGAATGCCTGGAAATTGGAATGGGGAGAGGGAGGGAGAGGGAAACAAGATTCTTTCAGAGAAAAAAAAAAGCACAAAACAAAAAACAGCTGTTTTTAAACAATTTGCTGTACAGAGAATGCCACCCTACCCATTGTTTCAGAGTGCCCCAGTGTCCCAAGGGGTTCTTGGCAGTGTAAATACTTTTACCCCTGTTATGAAATCATAGTGTCTGCTTCTAAAGTCTGCTTTTAATTTTCACCAAACCTGGAGGCAAAAATGAAAAATATGCCACCCTTTATTCTGAACTTCGGAACGATTTATTTTGGCCAGTGTAGAGAATATTTCCACATAGACAGTATTAATCTCTTCATCATAAAACAACACGAGATGAAATGTATTTGGAAATGTCAATGAAAAAACCAGTTTCACGAGAAACATATGAAAATCCTTATGCTAATCTATTTTGTATCAATGTGGGGACAATGATTATATTGTGTGCATCACTTTTTCATAAATACTTCAAAGACTTTCACTGAAAAAAATGTGTTTTCATAGTGCTGCCTTAACCATAAAACTAAGCAAAACCTTAGAGCAAATTAGGAATAGTCAAAGAAGCCACACAGTGTGAACTGTCACATTAATAAACTAATTTATCAGATGCTTTCCCACCCACTTTTTGTTCTGTAGGTAAATACTCTTTTAATCCTTTTTTCCCCCTAAATGTATAAGTTATGACTAAAATGACTGAACCTGACAGGCAGAGAATTCTATGGCTTTTATAAGCACCTTTTGGGAATAAGATTACTTTAACAAACATTAGTGGAAATAGTCGCATTATACATCAGAGTAGAAATAAAACATGAGCTATTCATGGGATGTGTGTGTGTGTGTGTGTGCCCTTGGGCCAATGGCTGCTTGCCAAAAGCCTAGGGACAGTGCAGGTAAAATGATAACTATTCAAAGCCATGAGTGCCACTACTGCCCAGATTTTCAATTTTCCACAGTTTAGAGGCGCTTCTTCCACAAATTCATCACAAACACAAAGTCACAAGAAAGAAGACATCAGTTTTAGTCCATCAGGGCTCACCTATTATTATATGTGCAAACATATCAACTCAGAAAGGATGAAGGAGCTTAAAACTAAAGGCAGTGCTCCCTTCGGTGACACCTTCCTCCCCTTGCCTTGGAGAAAGACATTTCCTTCCAGAGGCTGTTGCTGACCTGTGTGGGAATCTGTTCCTGCAGGTGACAGAACCTTCTGTTTGACTTTAGAAAATAAAAAAGATGACTTTAGCTGTAAACTTTTGAAAAATAAATTGGCAGAAGGTCAGGGCAGTTGATACAATTACTCATTTGGAGAGGTTTTCCACAGAGAGCTGGCTTCCAAGACTACCCTCAGCCACTAAACACGTTGGACTTGATGGGCAAGTGGGGAGCACAGGCTCCACTCCTCCAGCACTCTTTTTATTTATTTATTTTTTTGGGTCTGCCTATGTTTTGCTCATTTCAGTCCATTTTTGGTAGCCTGGGACAAGATAAGCATCTATGACATCATTCAGTGCAAACCGAAGAATCACGTAGGCAGCTGCGTTCATTTCAGAAAACACGTACCTTGAGCCTGCAGTGTGAGAGCTTTGTGGGATTCCTGAGTGTGAAAGGAGAGCTTTGCATTTCACACCAGCAGGCCAAGCTTCCTTTGAAATGATGTGAGCACAGCTCTACAGAGGCTTGCTCCTAAGTAAGGGCAACACTGGCCTGTGAGTCAGGAAATGTGCAGTGAGTTTGAAAGCCCTGTTTGAGGAAGCAAGCTACCCATCAAGGGACCTCTTTGCTGGGAAGGCAGTCAGACACATGACAGGTAGGATGACATGCGTGTGAGCAACTGCCAGACTTTCACTGCTCAGCTGCTCACATCCCTAAGAAGGCAGGTAAGGTCAACTTCTAACTGCTTAAGGCAGCTATTACTTACTATGGTCTTTTGCTTATTCTGGGTATATTATTATCATAGTAGATAGATGTTATGGTGCAAAAAAATGTTTAGTGTTTTATATTTTTAATATTTAATATTGTTTAATATTAATTTTGGGCTTCAGCATTCTTCTTTCACCATAATTTTGGCCTGTTGTCCTCAGTTTCTGAAGTTGTTTCTGAATCCTATTAAGTATCTTGTCATTCATCACAAATCTCTTTTCTACCACAATAGGTTTATGCTAATGAGATGACTTGGAAAGAATCTAAGGGTGGGGGGGTGCTGGTGGCCAGGAAAACCAAAGAATAGAGTTAAAACTTTCAGCCCCCCCACCCAGCTTCCTTCACCCCAGATTTCTGGGGACTGGAAAGGGGCTAGGGGATGAATCTATCAACTGGCTGATGATGTAATCAATTGTGGCTGCAATGCAGCCTCCATAAAAAACCCAGAAGGAGGGGCTCGGAGACTGTGTGGAAGTTGGGAGAAGACTCTTTATCAAGAGTGTGGAAGCTCCATACTCTTTCCCATTATCTTGTCTTACACATTTCTTCCACATGGCTATTTCTGAGTTATAGTCTTTCATAATTAACATGTGATCTAGTAAGTAAAATGCTTGTCTGAGTTCCGTGAGCTGCTCTAGTAAATTAATGCAAGTTGAAGGTTGTTAGAATGTCAATCTACAGTTTGTCAGTCCCAGTTGATAACCTGGCATTAGGATGGGCATCTGAAGGTGGGGTCTGGAGTCAGTCTTGTAGGACCGAGTTTATAATCTGAGGGTTTGATATTATGTTGGTCTCTGTTGATGATATTGGAATGGAGTTGAATGGAAGGACTCCAAGTGGTGTCTAAAAATTTTTTGCTTAACTCTGTGTGGGTCAATACCCTACCCTCCTGTCCAAACTATGCATTTAAATTGGGTATGTAACTTTCAGTTACCCCTTTTCATCTTCTGCAGTGATAAATGTATTAGATGATGTTTTCTATTAAGGAAATTTCTGTTCTCTGGAAGCATCTACTGACCTCTCCTATACCAGTAGAACAATGTGTTTCTGATTCAAAAATGTTTTTTTTTTCCTTAGTAACAAGGTATTTATTATAAGAGAATGTTAAAGGTCTTCAGAAACATGTGTGGGTTGAATAGAATTTTGTACCTTGACCTAGGAAATTTCCCAGTGCAAAACTTAATAGGATAAGAATTGGTATCACTGTGTTTGGCACCATGATGGACACATAGAACTATGTTTACTGAACTCATCTTCAAATATATTCTTACTTCCATGGGGGTTATGGATTTTGAATTAAGGGCATTTATACATAACTTGCTTAAGTTAGAGACCATTTGTATTTATCTTTGACGGTTACCTGTGATAAATAGATTCTAAGAGTCCAGATTTTATAGTTTAAAATATTTCTTTAAATTCCCCACCAAAAGATGTAGCTTGAGTGAAGAAACTGTTCAGTCACAGTGGGGAATGACGAGTGAGACTTCAATCCAGAGGACACTCTGTGTGGATGTCCTGGTGACTTATATTCCATCTTTTGAGAGTTTTTCCTTCTGGGGAGGAGATTCTTAGGTCAAGGCAACTTTACACAAACTTCTGTAATGCAACAGGCATGGGCTAAAATCAATTCAGAAGTTGTTCTAGACCAGATATTTTTTGACACAAATCCTGGACAGATGATATTTTTTCATATCAGTCTTTTGGATACTCACTGTTCACTACAATGGAAATTGATGGATTACAAAAAGAAGACAATGGTGTCAATAATGGGTCATGCTTATTATTGACTTTTATGATTTTGTCATTTACACACAAATGTGACTTGGTGCAACAATTTTTTTTTAAGTCTAAGTATTGCCTGATTTAAGCACAAAGTCCTATCATGGTTGCGAGGCCCCTGACCTCGGGAATCATGACTGGTTTTGAGAAGCACGGCAGGTTCAGTTTCTCCAGACAAGGTTGGTGTGACCTTGGGTCTTAGGGCTCCTATGTCAAAGGTGGAGGGTTTTATTCCAAGCCACTGCTGAAAATGTACAATTACTAGTTGGAGCTCTCCCCCTAACTCATGCCTTTCTGCACTCATCCTCTTTGATTCACCTCTCCCCTGTGATCCAATCCTAATGCTTTCAATTGTGAAATGCCCTGTCTTTCCTGTTGTATCTTGAACTCACTGTGGACTGATCTGCTATCCTCCTTTAACCAGAACTTTCTCCTCAGCCCCCTTTGCCATGTCTGTGCCTCACTGTATTTCCCTTGTGTAAAAATCCTGTTTGGGCTCATTTTATCCACTTAACCAGCTCTATACCCTGGGATCACTATCATCCACTACCTACTGAATTCTTTCTTGCATTGTGGAAAAACCTCTGGTCTCTTCTATGTTCCCATCTATAGTATCAGTAGTGATAGCCTATTTTTTTTGGTTTGAGTTCACTTAAGACTTGGAGGGACCAGTACAAGTAATATGAAGGGGAAGCTCAACCTAGCACAGGAATAGGGGACTAAGACAAGAAGAAGGAAGCAGAATATCCTTTGAAGTTATCCCAAGGGAGGAACAATGAGGCAGCTGGGTTGTTACCAGTTCCCTGTCACTGGCTGAGGGCTGCTTCTAGGGGCTGGTTACTAACAGTGCAGCATTTCTGACCTGAAGGAGCAGTGACCAAAAGCAAGGAACAGCCTGATCAGAGTAAAAGTAAGGATTGCTGCAGAAATGTTGGAAGATATTGACAGCATCTAGTCTGCCCAAAATTTCATTTTTCTTAGTCCTTAATTTCCTCTGAACACATCCTTCCCTTCATCTTTACTGAGGTCCTTAAAACCCTCCACTCACCCATTTTCATCTAAATTATCAGCTTTCTGGGAAACACTCCCTTCTATGTGGAGCTTAGTCCTATAAACAAGTTAGATTTCTCTCATTTCTCTGAGCTCCATTGTCTTCTTGTTTTTTTTCTGCTAAACCACAACTTGGTATTTCCCAACTAAGCTCAGACTATGATAAGTAGAATGAATTGTCTGCTGAGGCAAACTGGTGCCACAACACATTAATGGAGAGCTGTCTCCCTGTTCATCACTGTGCACTAGTTCTTGGTCAGCTGGCTTTTTAATGACTTTCAGCTGCTCTTCTAAATGTTCCCTCCCTCTCCTCAGGGCACCTTAACAGTTTTGACCCCCTTATTCTCAGTTGACGATGCAGCCAAATTTCTTAGTAGAATTGTCTGTATTCACTTTGTCTAATTTTTCTCAGTTTCTCCAGAGTGATTTCTGTCTCCATGATCATGTGAGAAATGGTTTTTGTTTGATCTCCATGTTGACCCAATGAACATTTCTACCGTCTTCTTTCTTCTTAGTGGTATTGTTGTGATTTCCTCTCTCTGGAATTCTTCATCTCTTATTTTTAATAGGAAATAGGAAGCTATTTAGATTTCATCTTACCTTTCTGGCTATTTCTTTTCTTCTCAGTATTATTGTCTTCTATTGCTGCTGAATATTTGTGTTCCTTTTTAGGATTCTGTGTCAAGTGCTTTCCTTTTCTGTATATTTGTTCCAAAAGCAATCTTACTCTACCTGGGCTACTTATTATATTGATAGCTCAGGTTTGAGATCCAGAATCCTGAGCTGAACACTCTGTATGATAGGTACTCTTAAATATGTCAGTAGAGAGACTCCTGTCTGAATTTTCAAACACATTCTCTCCCATCTCTCTATCTTCTTTTCTGTCCAAGGAGTTTATTTATTTCTAATTGAAGTAACATTACATTATCTGTTTCAGGTGTGCACTATTAAAAATAATATAGTGGTGAGATTACCGATTGGTGTAGCCATCATGCAAAGCTGTATGGAGACTCCTCAAAAAATTAAAAACAGAAATTCAATATGATTCTGTTATTCTTCTTCTGGATATTTACTGAAAAAAATACAAAAATTCTAATTTGAAGTTACAAGTACACCCCTATGTTTATTGCAACATTATGTATAATGGCCAAGAACTGAAAACAGAGTGACTACTAACTGGAAAATAAAGACGTGGTATATACACACAGTGGAATACTATTCAGCTACTAAAAAGATGAAATCAAGTCACTTACAACAAATGGATGAACCTAGAATGAATTATGCTTCATTAAATAAATCAAAGGCTATATGATTTCTTTCATATATGAGATATAGAAAAATTAAACAGATGAGCTAACTAAAGCAAAAACAAACTTATAGACTGTAAGACCAGCTGGGTTATAAGTCTAATTAGTGATTATGAATTAAAGAAGGTTGAAGGAGGTGGGTAAATTGGAACTAAAGTGACAATGGTTTGGTCAAGGATAGAGTTTGACTTTGAGCAGTAAACTTAATATAGTTGACTCTCAATGAAGCATTGCAATGTTATAATGCAATGTTACTTATTAAAAATTAAAAACAAACAAAAAATGAGCTGGTATAAGAAGTCAGAAATGAAAAAAGTCATCAACACATTTATATACTACATTAATTTCACCACTCAAAGTCCGGTCTCCCATTCACCATACAATCGCTTTTCCCTTAACAATCCTGGTAGGTGAGTTAGTGAGCAGAGAGGCTAACATTCTATTCTAGGGAGAGTTCCCTCATGTTCCCTGTGCTAGTGAGTTAGCGTCTAGTTGTTTCTCTTTGGGGAGAAATAGAGTCTTTCTCCTAACATTTTACACACATATTTTTTTGTTTGGAGTCTGCTTCTGGGGGATAGGAAGCTCAGAACATTTCCATCTTTGTAAAGATTTAGATTTTTCTGGGCAGTGCTTTGGAAAGGTTTAATATTGGTTTCTCATCTCATTTGTTTAAGAACAGTTGATGCAATTAATTTTTTCCAGTTACGCTTTTATGAATTGAGTGAATTCATTATTTACTCGCACTTCATCATCTTATCCCAGAAGTCAAATAACTATTTCTCTAACACATGGAGAGAATGAAAATGGAGAGTATAATAGGATGCCTGTGAATCGCAAGTTTACTTGGGAACATAGTATGTGGGATATACGTGCACCGAATTGCTATATTAACGCAAAGGCATAAAGGAGAAGGAAAAATTCATACCTGGTTTGCATGAGGATTCTATATGCTTCCTTATTTTCTTTGGCTCCCCAGTGGATTTTCAAACATAGATATGTTAGCATTTTTACGTAGTGTATATTGAAAAAACAGAACCTTGATTTTTAAAAATTTTAGCTTTCTAGGAAAAAATGGGCCTTGTGTTTAATATGCACTGTATCAACAACTATGACCACCTTCCAATTTATTCCTTGACAGAGATATTAAGGAAAATAACTCACCCACACTTCCCATCCCCAGGTGTTTTTTAAGTATGTAATTGGTTGACCGACATAAAAATCGGCCCATGCATACCTATATTATTCCTCTTTAGGGGTTTATCTTCTTGAAGGCATCCTAAATTCTACTTATGCTCTCTTCTAAAAGTAGGACATTGTGCCCTTACATGTGCTTCCATGATAGGGATGAAAATTGCACCACTTTCTGGGCTTCATTCTCTCTAAATTAAATTTGTTTTGTTTTATAAATGGTGTCAAGGTGACACATGTGGTAAAACTTCAGTTTCAGAATTGGAATTTGGCATGTTTCCAGTGGTGGTAATAGAACCCCTTTTCTAAGATTTAATAAAGAATTGAGTCAAAGTGTTTTTCTAGGGTTAAGTCACATCCGATTTGGACGAGAGAATATGGTTGGGTTTTAGATTTAAGGCAATTAAGTCTGAAAATCACTTGTATCAGTCAGGCCACATATCCTAATCTTTAGTTTGGAAACTATTTTTATTTAGGGTTTCCATAACAAAATAACATAGACTAAGTGACTGATTTAAACAAAAAGAAAAATGATTTTTCTTAGTTCTGGAAGCCAGAAGTGCAATAACAAGATATAGACAGGCTTGGTTTCTCCTTGGCCTATAGAGGGCTGTCTTTGCTTTGTCTACTGTGGTGTCCTGGGGTCTTTTCTCTGTGAGTATTTATGTTTGTGTTTTAATTTACTCTTATTAGAAGGAAATCTGGCAAGTTAGGTTAGGGTTCACCCATATGACCTCACTCAACCTCTTTTTTTTAAAGACCCTATCTCCAAAAAACCAGTTCTATTCTGATATACTGGGGTATTAGAACTTCAAAATATGAATTGGCAGTAGGGAAAGGGGACAGACACTATTCATTGTTTAATGGTTCTCATGGGGCTGATCATCTTGTGTAGGAACTAGAAATCTGAAGATTCATTGCAGCCTTGAGGGTCTGACACATTGACTACCAAAGAATAGGTCGCTTTTCAATCTCAGAAAGAAAACAAGTAATAGTAATAATAGAAATATTACTATTGCTATCTAATAAATATAAGAATGTTTAGCTAATAAATTACTTTTACTAATAAATAGCTTATGTTGTAACTGTGTTTAGTTAATAAACAGCTCAGGTTAGCAATTGTAGATGCTTAGATCTCAAACAGTGATCAATGACATCTTACAACTCACTAATTAGTTAAAACTTAGAATGTGATGCATTAATCTATTTCCTACTATGAAGAAGACATTTGGCTATGTGGAGAAAATACTTTGTCCTCTTGACCTCAGTGAGTTTCTAGTTTAGTGTCTCGAGAACTCTGGTCTCATGCATTTAGTTATCAGCTTGAAATACCCCTTATGCCCTTCTTGGTTAGGTCTGCTCTAGCTCCCTGCTGGGCACACACATTTGGGCTGTGATCCAAATGGCCACCCATTCCTGGTGTCATACTCCAGTCACCTCTGCTTCCAGCTTCTACTCTCTGCTGCATTTTTTGTGGAATTTTCCATCCACTCTGTGACTTACAGTTGTTTCTTTATCATTTCTTTGGAACCAATGGTGGGACATAGCCTCAGAATGCATGTTCCCTCCTTTATGAGACAGGCAGCAGGAGCAGGCAGCAGGTTTTCACTGGTAATTTAATGACAAGAGAGGTACCATTGCAGTCATGTAATGGTTATGAAACAATGTATACTTTAAAAATAGTCAATGATAAATAAAACTAAATTAAATTAAATTGAGTAGCAGTTTCCCTTGTCCTTCAGAATAATACTTCTTGAGCATTTATTGAGCAATTACCAAATGTAATTGCATTCCTCCAATTTTTTCTGAGATCCATTTTTGTCTTTTCCTTTCTCCTCTTCTCCCTTCTCTATCTCTGCTGACTCACTCCATCCAATTCTCTATGATTGATTAAGCAGAGTAGCTAAGTATCTCCTTCAATTTGCAAGGTTTAAGTATTTTCTTAGACATGCATAGCTCTATCCTGGGTGGGAACAGCCAGAGGTAACTGGGAATGATGAATCTTCTTAACTTGCTACTCATGCAAACATATTGAATGTGAACATCCAAGCAGTAGAGAAATGTGAAAATAGAAGCACTGTAGTTGGCTATGCCTGCAAGTGTTTGGACCTTGTCACAGGAGATCATTTGGCAGGGTCTTGAAGGGAGAATGGAAAGAAAGAATATTTTCTGTCTTATTCCATATGGAAGGAGCAGTTGGCAGCTGAAGGGGAGAAGTTAAGTACTACACATAGATGGAGAAAAGGGTTCCAGAAATGAAAGGGTAGGAAGTTGGGCAAGAGAGATTTCTCATTGCTTATAGTAGATTTGAAGATTAAAATCTCAGTTAGTATTCTTACTTATTTCACTGTTAAAAGAGAATTTTTGCCAACACTACTCTAGACCAGAGAACAAAAGCCAGACACAAGTGACATCTTCAAAAGAAGTTGAAGCCCACTACCCCTCTGTGTAGTACCTCTCTTAGAGAACAGAAAGATGATGGAAGAATGGAAGAAAATTCCTTTTGATTCATTGCTTGTCTTTCAAGAGAACACACTTCTCATAAAGGGACAAGGTTCAGATTGTCCTGTGTTTGTGGTGTTAAAGGACATTTTTTTTAAAATCCAAATCATGACACTCAAGAAAATAAACATATGTCAAGCAGAGATGTTGCAACCAGCTCAAAGGAAATGGAACCCTTGTGCACACATGCAGGCAATCAGGAATGAATCTAAAAATAGATGCCAAACAGGTCAGTGACCACAAGGCCTATTATCCCTTTCTTCTACTGAACACAATTCTTTTGTACAAGAATCATTTGCATTGCTTTCCTTGCTCTACAACTTACAAGAGTTGCAAAATAATTCAAAAAACAGTGACAGGTACAATCCCTTACAGCAGCATATAGACAGGAAAGGTAGCTATGCAAGATATTCAGCCAGTTTATTTATGTTTTGTCTTTTCAAGTCGCCTGCAATTTCCTCACTGTGATAGGCAGCCATATCACATGAGTTCACCTTGGTCAAATGAGAGGTGGGTAGCTTGACTGAGCAATCAAGTTCAAGGGGTAGTTTGCGTCAAGCTTTCAAGATGTAGTACAAGTTTCCCAATCCATGTAGGTTCATCCACCGGTTCTAGCAATTAGAAGAGGAATGTCAGAGCCTTTGGTGGACTTTCTAGACTCTAATGGTCTCAGAGAACCAGGCACACAAGCACACCAGGCAGAGAAGCTGAGCCAATTGTATGGCAAGCAGGCAGGCTGGGCAGCAGGGCCAAGGGGGCTGGGAGGCAGATGAGCCCTTCAGCCCCCCAGAAATCTTCATGCTCTTCCTCTGGCCTCTTTCTATTTCTGGTGTTCTCTTTTGAGTTTGCCTCCTGTGCTCTTTCCTGCGCTCCCTCTCCCATGCTCCTCTGGCAATCTCGAGGGTGATACTGCCTTTGTAGCCTCACCTCCCCATCCATATTTTTCATGCTGTGATATTGTGTTTTGTGTGCAGCCTTGAGTGATAGGTGATTTTCACTTAGCATTGTAGACATGCCTCCCTGAACTCTATTACTCTCAGCTGTTGTCCTTACTTTGGGCCAGTAACAAAAACAAATTTATACCAAACACATGTTCTAGAAGAGGGACACAAATTTCTGTTTTATAATCAGAGTATGATCCAATTTCACTGTCAGTCTTTCCATAATGTCTTGCAATTGGAGATAGTAGAAAAGTCCCATATGAATTGAAAAATTTTCTGCTATTCCTATATAGCAGCCAAAAATCACAAAATAGGGAGATGAAATTTAATTCTGTGGTCAGCCCTCAAGTGGAGTGGATGTGTCCTCAGAAGATGCAAAAGGTCATCCAATGGTTAGTGAGTAAATCTATTGAAATCATTTTGAGTTTTATCTCATACTTTCGTTAAAACTTAAATTTACATGTAGTTAAACTGGCCTTTTTATTGGGGTGCAGATTTTAACATAGACTCTTTATAGATTTGTGTATAATCAGTATGTAGATGGTTTCATCATCCTAACACAAGACACAGGGGACAACATCACGCTTTTGAATTTATTTTCATGCGTTAATTGTTTCATATTATACATACTCTATTAGCATAGTAAAACATGCTCATAATTTTTTAATAATTAATCAGATTTTGGAGGTGCTATGCTTAAACATTTTTACTAGTAGAGGCTTATAGGACCAACTTCTATAGACAGTAGTTACAAAAGCAGATTATTAGGATAAATGATGGAAGCTGATTTAGAAATAAAATAAGGTAACTGAGCAACTGACTTGAATTATGTATAGAGAACCTGGGGCTTGGCAGACCAAATAGGGTAGTCCATTGTGATTATTGAGATAAGAAGTGCTGGAGGCCTGGGTTTTTGAGTCACAGAGGAAATAGCTGTACTATAGGCCTTCTCTGAGGTAGAGTGGAGGGTTTGGGTGTGAGTGTGAAGGGGAGGAAAAAGTTGAGATGAGAGGTAGGGCTGAGGAAGAACTTGACTATATATGGAACTGGTTCAGGAGCTGTAGAATTATGAATCTCTGAGTTGGTTCTATTAAATTAAAAGTAAACTGATTGTGATAATGGGAATGATACAAAATGGTGAAGATCTAGGGCTTTGCCTTTGAGTTTATAACTACAGCCGACAGGAATGAGTTAGAAGATGTATGTCCTACTTATCATAAAACTGAACTCACCTCACTCTCCAGAAGTTCAAAGTACTTTCAAAGAGATATTTATTTTTTCTTCATGTATATTGTAACTATATGCATGTATTTAATTAAGGTATAATTAGTATACAACATAAAATTGTATATACATTCGTATTGTACTGAAATGATAAACACTAAATTTACTTAACATCATCAAACAATAGGTCTTCTGGTGCTGACATTTTTTTTTTAAAACTAGTGATGTATTATACAATTATGTAAAATACAATTATGTATTTTCTGTACATAATTGTAGATCCCATAGTTCTCCTGCCACCCAGTCACCCACGAGCCATCACCATATACTGTTGGGTTTCTTCCACCCCTGTTTTGCCTTCCTTTCCCCTGTATATGCTTCTGTTTTGTGATCAGCTTGCTGGTTTTGACTCTTTCTCCATCTTTTGTTTGGTTTCTCTATATTCCACATGTGAAATCATGCAGTATTTATCCTTTTCCCTTGTAAATTTTGCCTAGATTTATTTCTTCCACCTCCATCCATGTTACCACAAATGACATGAGTTGATCTTCTCTGAATGCTGAGTAGTATTTTGTTGTGTAAATATTACACAACTTTTTGCTTTTTGATCTGTTTCTCTGTTTTGGGATACTTGCCTTGATTCTATATCTTATTATGATAAATAGTGCTGCAATAAATGTAAAATGCATGTTGCCTTTTGAATTAGAGTTTTTGTATCCATTGGGTAGATCCCTAGGAGTGGAATCAATAGGTCATATGGTAACTCTACTTTTAGTAGCTTTAAAGTCCTTCACACAACTTTCTATTGTGGTTGGGCCAGATTGTATTCCTGTTGTGAAAAATGTCTTTTTTCCTCTGCATTCTCAAAAGCATTAATTGTTGGAAGGTTGGTTTTTTTTCTTTTCTTTTCTTTTTTTTGATATGGGCATTCTTAACATTTTGAGGTAGTAGCTCATTGTGGTTTTGATTTGTATCCCCTAATTATTAGTGACTTTGAGCATTTTTTTCCATATATTTCTTGGTCACTGGCATTTCCTTTTTGGAGAAGTGGTAATGACAAATTTTAAGATCTACTTTGCTAGCAAATGGCAAATATACAATGCAGTATTATCCACTGTAACCACTATGCTGTACCTTACATCACCACAATTTATTTATTTTGTCACTTGAAGTTTATGACGTTTGGTTATTTTATGAGAAGGGGACTTAACTCCTTTGCTGCTGAAGTTCAAGAGGACCAGAGAAAAGGGCTGTGTATAAGAGGGATGAAGTAGAGGGATGAAGAGTGGGGTCTACTTAGCTGAAACAAATACCTATCTATATTTATAGACTCTTTACTCTGGAAAAAATAAGAAAGATACTAAGCTTTCCTGGTATTTGATACACTGCAGAGAAGAGTATGTGTATAATGTATATAAAAAATACCTGGGAATGACTATTCAGAAATATTTTCAGTGCTGGAAACAAAATGATGGTTGTTATTTTGCTTTAAAGTAAACCTAAGTTTCTTCAGGATTTATTTTCTTGTTTATTATGGGATAAAAAGGAGGAGGTGATGAGGCAATTGTGATTAAGAGGAAGAAGGGAGTTTTGTTTAGAATTGGTGATTGATGGTTTGTGAGTAAAAATTCTTGCCTCAATGAAGAATGTATTGCTTTTCGTTCACTTCCACAGGATTGTCATAATTTCTGGAAAGCATTGTAATCTAACTAGTTATTTACCATTCATTTTCCTCTCATCTTCTGGAACTATATTTCTAAAAATTTTTGAATACTAAATGAAGGCTGAATCAATAACAAGAGAATATGCAGCCCCATTGAAAAATAGCTGTAAGATCTAAACAAACATTTAATCAAAGAAGACATATAGTCAACAGATATAAGAAAATATGTTCTCCATACCTTATCATTAGAGAAATGTAAATTAAAATCCTAATGAGGTTTCCTCTCATGCTGGTTAAAAAGATTGTTACTAAAAAATCAAGGTGTAATGTGTGGTTGAGAATGTCAAGAAAAAGGAATCCTTGTAGGAATGTAAGTTGGTACAAGCACTATGGAAAATTGTATAGAGATTGCTAAAAACTTTAAAAATAGAATTATCATATGATTCGGGTAATCCCATTTCTGGATATGTATCCAAGGAATATGAAAACATAAATTAAAAAATACATACACAACTCTATTTTCATTGTGTCACAAAAGTTAAGGTATGGAAGCAAACAAGTGCTTGATGATGGATGAATGGATAAAGATATGATATAATATGATATGAGATACATATACATATACACACAATGGAATACTGCCCAGTCATAAAAAGATGAAACCATGATACTTATAACAACATGGAAGGACCTCAAGAAGGTAGTACCAAGCAGAATAAGTCAGAAAAGGAAAGAAATACCTTGTGGTTTCATTCATTTGTAGAGTATAAAGGGTGAAAAAGGAAGGAAACAAAGCAAAACAAACCTCTAGATTCTGACAATAGGAGGTCATTACCTGTAGGGAAGGAGTGGGGAGGGAAATAGGTAGAAGACCAATAGGCTGTGTTGGAGGTGGAGAGTTCTAGAAATTCAGCTCCAAAAAATAAAAGGAAATGATTATCAAATAGCTAGATTGTGGTACCATCACAGAAATGGTGGCAGTCCTGTAGAAGTGCTAGAAAAGTGAGGACAAAGGTCTTATCAAGTTTACTCACAAAGCATCAATGATGTCAGTTGGTGATGGTTGTAGTGTGTTATACACAGTTGCAGGTGAGAAATTGCAGACCCAAAACCTATTCTGTATTGTAAACTAATGTCATTTAATAAGAAGAGAAAGAAAAAGTAAATATTGCAATGTAACTATTTTATTAAATGTTTCAATATTTTCAATGGAAGAGTTACCCATTTTTGAATAAGCAACAGTTCCATATACAATGGTGGGCACTCAATTTTTCACTTCAAGAATGAAATCACCTAAGGCTCACCCACCAGCAGGCAGCCACATGGCTGCCTGCAGGCCCAGGGTCCAGAGCCAATCAGGTCCCTTTGCCAGTGAGAAGCCAAGGTGGTGAGGAACTCTGGCTAGGTCCCCTGCACCTGGGGTGGGGGGACCCAGGTGGGGTTTTAGCCCCATCCACAATGGCTGCATAGGGCAGCCATCTGAGGCATGGTTCGGCCAAGCCCCTACCCCAAGGGGGCTTGGAACTGTGTCTGCCCAGCCACCCGGGTCCTGCCCCCACACAGGGAGGTACCAGCATGCGAATGGCAGGGGGTTGGAAAGGGAAATGCCCCTTCCATTTCACTCTCACTCCAGCTAATCTTCAAGGGAGGAAGGACATAAATAATACAAACACCATCACAGAATGGGTAAGGGACCGGGTAAAAACCCAGCCCACAAGTCTGAGCTGGATACAGAAGATGGAATATCGAGAGAACCAGTGCATGCAAGACTGGAGAAACAACTGGAAACATGATGTCATGAATCCACCCCTGCACACTCAACAGGTCTGGAAGAGCCAAGAACTCATTTCTGAGATGCTATCTAGGAGAGCAAGGTGCCCCTTCCCAAACCATGGGAGAGGAAGGCCAGAAAGTGGGGGCATCGGCCCCACAAAAAAGCTGCAAACTGAGGCAGAGAAGACGGTCTACAACAGCTACTCACAGATGCCTGTATCCATGGAGAAACTTCTTCACCAACACTGGCTGGGGGTGAGGCCCCCTAAACCAGACACCAGAACCATAAGGCAAAGCAGCAAACCAACACAGAGAAGGGATTGGAGAAGACAGCCTGCAATGAGAAAACAGACCACAAGTAAATATAGACTGGTTGCCCAATGCAAGGTTAACACTGAAAACCTACCAGCATGGTTCGTCTGCTCCCAAGAATACAATCCTTCACCCAGTGAAAGGACACTGCCACAGAAAAGAGACGAATGGACTTAACACAGACTAGCCAACAATAAAGAGAGGGGTTTGAATGAATGGAGGGGGCACCAGAGGAAGGGGGAGGTGTCCCAAAAACCATTTACTGAGATTGTGATTTAAAGAATAAAAATAAGTATAATAATAAAAAAAGGGAATGAAATCAATATGTGCTTTCGATGATTGGCGGTGGAGTCAGGGTTCTACTTTTTTTTTTTTTTGGATTTCTTTAGGAATCTAATGATAGTACATTACAGGTTGAAAATTACTGGGGTTCAGTAAGTATTGATGCCTGTTATTTGAAATGTATATGGTGATTAAGGACTTCAGTGAATATTCACATATTATAAACTGTAAGGATAAGACCCAGCATTAGTCATAAGTTATTTTCTCAGGAAAATGTAGGAGTTCAAATTAACCATAAAAGTTATTTTCAAAGCATTTCCTTTGGATACCTAAGGAATGCTGACTATTCAGCAAACAGTAGTTGCACAAAGAAGATTTTTGGTCTCATGATCTGGCTGAAACTTGCAGGAACAGCTGCTTATCTCTTGAATGGAATTTCCTGTTAATATTCTTGTGGGCTAATTGTTCATCAGAAGTATAACAAATGTCAACAAACACCACAAATGTGTTACTTCTTAATATTTCAGAGACAGCAGAAATAGGTCAGATGTTTAATTTGGTTGTGCTTAAAAGGCAAAGGCACAATCTTTAGCTTTTGTCACAAACTCCTCCTGATGGGATTAATGCTATTCAGACACCATTTGGTTAGAATGACCTTTCTTTTTAATTTAGAGTGACATATGGCTTAAGATAAGAGGCTAAGGAAGAAACAAAAATCCCAGCTTCAAACACTGTAATTACAAAGCACCTTTGTTTTTGAATGAATTTTGCATTGTTTTCATTCCAGCTACATAAACAACATGTACAAATAAATTTCCTTAGCATAAAAATGCTTCCAAAGAGCCCTTAAGTTCCCTGGCAGCGGACTGCAAAAATGTCTTCTCCTTTTGAATGTGAGATATGAGTTGCTTTGGGTGGATGTCCCAGCCATGGGTAGCATCTGCACCAGGTTTCAGATCAGCTGCAGAAACTCGGTGTCACTAGAAAGTTCCTGGAACACAAGATTTTTAAAAAGCATTTCCAGTGTTGTTTTTTTTTTCCTTCTAGTAGTATTTGCGTTTAGCATTGGAGGTGTAAATTGAAGAGCATCTCAGGAAAGTGTTCAGAGAGGCTTTTAGGACAGCTTGTTCTGTCCTCCTTCATTGTACTCATCCAATATATTTTTTTTCCTTAGAGTTATCAAACTCAGAGTGCCTAAGTGCTAGGAATGGGGTAATAATCATTATCTATTCTCATCCAGATGGAATCAATTTTTGTCCACCTTTCAGACATAGATGAAAGTGGAGTCAGGTTTCTGGAAGTCAGAGTTCTTTCTCTGTTGGCATCTCTTGCGGAGGGAGTAACATCTTCATATAGGCTAGAGGTCATTATTTGGTTGATAAGGAAGAGATTTAACATGGACATTTTGCTCTCTTGTCTGCTTCCCAAGAACCATGAGACATCTATTATATAGATTTGGTTTTTAAATATCATTCAAAGGAACCAGTTCTGTTGGAGAAATGCTTGAGTTTAGGCATAGTTCAAGGAAAGTTCATACTGTGAATGAGAAGCTTATTGTTCCAGAAAGGAAAAGACTTATCAAAGGTTGATGAAATTATGTCCAAAGCTCATAGGGCCTCTTTGATAGGGTTCCTATTAGGCAAATCTGAGTATTAAAAAGAATAGTAAATGTTATTGTTTGTAACATATTGTTAAACAAGCACTCATAGATTCATAGCTAGAAAAAAGAGAAACTCAAGAAGAAAAATGAAGGTCTCACATCATAGAAAATGACTACTATAAAAATATTACTTTGAAAATTGGTAATTAAGTGAAAGAACTAGCACTTGTTATTCTTTTATAATAAGAACTATAGCTCATGTCAAGATGATGAGAAATTAATTCTTCCCCATGAAAAATGCTAAATAAGAAATAAAAAGGATGACAGAATTTTAAAAACAACCATTTAAATCTCATCTATCTTGATTGGAAATATAAGATGGTATGCCTATTTTGGAAAAAGATTTAGCATTGTCTTATGAAATTAAACATACTCTTACTAAACAACCCAGAGATTTTATCTGGGTATTTTCCCAAGTGTAATGAAAACTTTGTGCTCACACAAAGGCAGCATGACAATCTTTCTAATTAAGATTTTATGTATAATTGTCTCAAACTTTAAACAACAGAAGTATACTTCAACTTGGCAATGCAGAAACTGTAGTACTCCAACAATTGGAATATTATTCAGCAGTAAAAAGGAAAGAACTACTGATTCATGCAGTAACATGAATAGATTTCAAATGCATTTACCCGAGTCAAGAATGTCGCACTCAAAAGTCTATGATTCCATGTGCTCGAACACTGTTCCCACTGTTGGAAGGCTGGGATCATCCGGATTCATCTTCACTCCAGCCGAGCTCTCAACTGTAACCTGAGTTGGGCTGTCAGCCAGCTTATATCCATGCCTCTGTGCATGACTTTTAGGTGATTTTAAAGCAGTATTAAAATGTCTGGTCAAGTCAGCATTTTCCCAAACTTGAGTAATAAGAAATCCTTTAAGCATTTTCTTGGGTCTGTCATGGGGATGAGTCTTTACAGGTGAAAGTTCCGTGAGTGATTCCAGCAGAAAGGCAAGTTTGGAAAGCCCTGATCTAGGGCACCTAGCAATGGCTCAACTAGGTACATGGGTGTGTACAAACACCAAAGGAGAGGAAAAATATCATATTCTCTTGTCTTATATCATCCTAGATCCATTTTTTGATGTCTTGATTACCTTGCTACCTCCAGCTTTGTCATTCTCTTAATTGCAATTATGTTTCTCACATGGTTGTTTTTGCAGCTTTGGTTAAAACACTCATTTCATTTGACTATGTCACTGGAATTTCCTTCCACATGACATGATTTTGTAGGTATAGGAAATGAGGAATTTGAGGTTAAATGAAAGAGAGAAAAATTAAGCTAGGTCATACCAGGTCTTGAATACTCCTGTACAAAGTTGAACAAGTCTTTTGCTCCATGCTTTGCCTCAGTGATAAGAGAAACTTTGTCTATTATTAAATGAATTAATGTATGGAGTGACTGTAGCTTGTTGTGGTCAATACTCTATGACCGTTAGCTTTTATTACTATTGATTTGCCAACATTCTTTGAGGAGACCACCAGGATTTTGATGACATGTCAGACAAGAGTCTGTTGCCCATTCCAGGGCTCTCTGAAATGTTCTTCTAAATGGTTATCAAAATGTGATTCCTGGATCAGCAGAATAGCATCACTTAGAAACTTATTAGAAATGCAATTTCTTTGGTTCCAAGCAATATTTATTGAACTATACATTCCGGGAAGAAGGATTAGCCAAAATTGGTAAAGATTTAACAACTGACTCTCTAAGGGGAAAATGCTCTATAGAGTTTTGCTGACTCCTGTGGGTTAAGTTTTCCCCACTATGACTGACTTCAAGCTGCCAAAATGATGATATTGATTATGTTGGTACTGAATACAGTCAGCTCTTCTGACCTAATAAGAGGAATCTGCACAGTGCATTACTGGCCCAGATCTCTGCTGGAACAAGCTTTCTGATGATCCTGAAGCATGCTGAAATTTGAGAACCATTGCTCCAACAGGTCTCGAAAGAGCTTAGTCCTCTAGAATAACGTATGTCAGAATCTGTATTTTGGAAGTGGAGTATTTGGGCATAAGGCCCACTTGGTCACATACTTACCTTAGGCAAATGGCTGGTATATAGCTAGTTGTTATTATTATTACTACTCCAATTGTTTCCCTAGAGCAGTCAATCACCTTCTCCAACAGAGATTATTTTGGGAACTTTCACACTCCCCAGACCTTTGGATAAGCAGCGATGACCCCGTATATGGGTTTTCCTGGTAGCTTAGCGGGACTTGACTTTGTCATATCTGCTGTGCCTCATGGTATGACACATAGAAGGAAATGATTTTTATTGCCTCATTTTATATCACAATCATAAAAATAGCCAACATCAGCATGGTGCTTGCAAAGCCTGTGTTAGCTGTGGGCTAGGATCCAGAATACAGGCAGGCTGCCAGTAGCTAAAAGTATACCAATGGGGGTCTAACAGATCCTTTCTGATCATTCCAATTTCTACCACCAACAGTTGGGCAGTTGTGTGTAAGAGGGCTTAGCAGGCAGGAAGTTTACAATGGGAAGCTTGTAGTCTGATGAGACACCCTTAACTTAGCCTCTCCCTGACTGCCACCCTCATACCTCAGTCTGATCTCACCAACATTTACTTTGGTCTCCCCTGTAATTTCTCCTTTGTGGTTGATTGTCAACCAAACGTCTGACTTCATTTCACCCTTGTGAACAGTGCTGATTTTGTTCAGGTTACCAGAAGAAAATTTGGGGAAGGTCTGTGCCTCATGAACTATGATTTCAGAGCTGTCCAACAGAATTTTCTATGAGGATGGATATGGTCTAGAGCGGTGTGATCTTGTGTGATTAGTCCACTGGATCTCTAATTTTAATTAATATAAAGTTAAATATAAATGGCTTCATGGGGTTAGTGCATACCATACTGGTTGGCAGTGATTTGAAACCAACATGATTCCAGTGTCCTTTGCCAGGGATTACGTGACATTGCCAAATTTCAGTCTTAATGCATAAACTCTGGTTTAAAAGGATGGGGATCTGGGAGAGAGAGATGCATTAGAGAAGTTCATGTCATTGTCATCTCTTGCTCTGTCTGCTTCCCACATTTTCCTTCTTGCCTTTCATGTTGTCATGTGTAATGTTAACTTGGTGCCTTGGGGACCATCTTATGACAAAGAACGATATTAACTGATAAAGATGTTATGAACTAATGCTCTTATGGTTATGGTACTTATTATACTTCAGACCTGGCCTGACAGTTTACATGTAATGACCTAATGCTAGCAGTCATCCTAAAAGGGAGGTGTTGGTGTTAGCTCCAATTTAAGATGGAGAGAACAAGGCTTTGAGTTCCACAACCAAGAAGCACCAAGCTGGGATTTGAACCCAAAGAAACTGATGGTGCAGGCTGCACCCTCTTGCATTTCAAAAACCAGGAGGATTGCATACTGCCTCTAGATGTCAAATGAAGGATACACATCTTCATGTTGAAAACTACCTCAGGTTGGGTCTCTTGTGACCTGCAGACTCAAGCATTCTGAGTCCATATCTTTGAATGGGTCTTCTTCATCTGTAGCAACTGACCATGATTCTCCACTGAATCATAGCTCTATCAGGGACTGATTCATAGCAGACATGCATTAGGAAACCATTCCTACTTAAAGAAGGAATGATCCATCCAGGTCATGGGGGCATGAGTGCTGAAATACCTAGATGGAGACACCATGGCAAGGGTCAGGGTAGGGGAATTTCTACCTTACCCCACTCAGGAGCTTACAACAAAAAACTGAGACCTTGCCTCATCTGCCCATTTTCTGGAAATTAAATTCATCTAAAGGTGGAAAAATGAGGGACTCAAAGTGGTTGGGAGACTTTCAGGACATTTTCCAAGGGCTGCAGTACGTGTCTTAGCATCTCAGTTCCAATGATTCACTGTGACCTCAGCATGGAGTCAATGTCTAGGCTTCCCCATTCCCCCCAATCCTCTCTTGTGATTCAGAATTCAGTTTCATGAGTAAATGGGATGTGTGTCTTTCAGGCTGACAAAAATTTGGAAATAAGGAATTTCAATTCATTCAGTGAGAATACAACATGGCCTTAAGGTATAATGCTAAGGATCTCTTGCCTATGACCTTACACAGCACATGGACCTGGAGACAGAACAGGTTCCCATCCACAGGCATTGCAAGAAATCCCCTCTCCATTCCCAAACATCTTATTTCTCTGCTGTCAGATGGCCCTTTCTAGCCCTTTCCCACTATCTCCTTTCCCCTCTCTACCCTAAACTTTTTATTTTACTGCAACTGAGAATTAAGCAGAGCAGGGCTGTAATGGCAAAATGAATGGGATAACCCAAGAGGAGGGAAGAACAAGTCTCAGTAATAGCGTGCTGGCTCCCCATAACCCCACCCCAAAATCTTTGTCTCTCCACTCAACCCAGCAGTGTCTCACTGAGTACTTACTTTTTCTAACACTTGAGATACTGTGAAAGCCAAAGGAAAGTGCTGTAGGAGCTCTCGGAGTGTCACCTGCTGAATCTTAGTTCAGTATCTGGTACACCCCAAGGACCCAAAATCATCTTTCTATCTAAACATGGAAGTAAGTAGCTCAGGTGTTATGGTTCTATGAGAACACGAAGACTGAGATCAAGTTGCTTGTTCAGAAGAGATGGTTGAATGACTGCCCCAACTCTTGAGCCTTTCCTTCTGACTATTGTTTTCCTCCAAAGAAGCTTTCAACTGAGTCTTTCCTAGGCAGGGTCAACCCCAGCAGGTGTTGACATGCTCTAAAGCAGACCCTCAAAAATAGTTTCCCCATGAGTCCCTCATGGGAGGGAAAGGGGGGAACCTCTGGCAGTCGCCTGCAAAGTCCTGCTGGTTATTCTTTGAAGTCAAAAAAATCATGAGATCAAAGGAAATATTTTGTTGAACTCAGTCATTTGCCCTTGATCTGCTAGAAACCTTAACTTAATTAGCAATAGAAACTTTGCAAGGCCATTTCTTTCCCAGCATGCTTTAACACATACCATTTCTTTTATATCTCAATATTTTGGAATAAATGAGAAAAACAATATCTAAAACATCTCACTAAGGTATGGACCATGCAATACTATCTCAGGAGTCCTTTCCAGCAGTACTGACCCAGATTTGTATACTTTACATGCTCCAGTGAGTAATAAGTTATAATGGGAAATATTTTGGACCGAATGATCTAGTTATGTTCCAGCAAGGCAAGCGTCCCAGATTCCTTGATGTTTGAAAGCATTGCATTTCAGGAAGGAGGTTGGGACATTATGACAAGGCGCACAAAGCAGATGCTTTAGAGTTGTCCACAGGACTCCATTCTGACAAGACCCAGTGACACAGGTAATCCTCTCTCTGGTTTACAGAAGTTAAAGGACCTTGTTGTGGACACACAGTGTGGGCATGCGGAGGGAGAAGTTTGAATGTTGCACAGATGCCAAGTTCACTCTGCTCATAGTTTGCTCTGCACTCTGGAGCTGCCTTGGGCCTTTGGAAACCACCTGATCCTCCTCCTCCCCTTATATCCTAGCTGGAAAAAAGGTGGTACAAAACTTAAAGCACAGTGTGGGTCCCAACCCTAATGCTAACTCGACAGGAGATTTTTCCCTTGTGAATCTGCACATGGTCCAGAATGAGGAAACCTGTCCCAAGTGTGTGCTGCCTTCTTGGCATCCAATCTTTCTGGGTCCCTGAAAGAACTCTTTCATCTCCAGATGTTTGATGAATGCATGTCCTAAGATCATCTCCTCATTTCTATGTGTGCAATGTATGTGTTGTGTATGAGACAGTCTAATTTTTTGTGAAAGGCTTAACTGCTTTAAGCATCTTTCTCAGGGGCCGCACATATGGAAGTGGAGGTCCCACTGGACCCAAGTCTACCCTGATTTGTTTCATGCCACACTGACTATTTAAGGGATAATGCAGATGTGGCCAGCATGAGGGGGCAGTTGTTGGAGTTTATTATATCCCACTAGGGGAAACTCCAAATGTCTGGTCCTAATATAGCTGGATTTAGGATGGTACTTTGGCTGATGACTTTTCCTTTCAGTCTCACCTGTTGACAGAAAGCATTAGAATTAGTGGAGTAACTTTATGACCTCTGATACGGATGATGAAAATTCTTCTTTCTCAATAAAATCATGGTAATTACAAAAAAAAGAGAAAGGAAAAAGGAAGGACTAGAAAAAGCAGAAGGGAAGGAGAGAAATAGGAAGAGAAAAAAAAGATGGAAAGAAGGTACAGAGGGAGGAAGGAAGGAAACCACAATCTGCTTTTGAAACATCTCAAGAGTCAGGCCAACCTTTTCCCCTTACTCAGCAAGAGTGGACAATTCTCACTCTCTCCAGAATAATCTCCACTGACTCACCATAAAATGATCCTTAGGGGCTCATTTTCTTTAAATAGTCTGAAACATAAACTAGGATGACTTGGCTGGAATTCTCAGAAATCAAATGTTGTTTGTACCCTGCTCTCCCAATCTTGCCACCAACATCTCTTTCACTGGGAAATTTTTTAAGCTTCTTACTGGAATTTGCTGCTTGTGGTTGAGATCCCCAAGAAGTAGAATGTGAACTTGGCATAAATAACCACCTTTGTTTTAGAGTTATAGTCAGAATAGTCAGCCCCAATGAGATAAATTCCTTTTTAAGGAGGCTCCTCATTCCTACAATCTAATGAATCCTCTGAAATCATATTGAAATTCAGAATCTAGGAAGTGTGCAAAGTCAGATTTCATGTCGTTTAGGCTGCAGACAATTCCAATCTGGATTCCAATGGCAGAGGAAATCTGAAGGGAGTGGGGAGGGGAGCTCCAGATTTTGAGCAGCCTTCTGGTGGACTCTCCCTTTCCCCTCTCTCCCCCTCACTCTCTCTTCCCCTTTTTCTTTCCTGGCATGTCAGCTGGTGAACACAGTGATTAAAATGAGTTTACTATTGATGAGTTTGGGTGAGGGACACAGAGTGCATCAATGTCCTCTTCCCTATGCTGTTGTACATGATTTAAACTTTCCACAATAAAAAAAGAAAAAAGAAACACAAGCCTAGAGAATGGATATGATTCCTTGATTGGGTGGTTCTCTGCTTAAAGTTCCAGCCCATCAAGGGACGCTTAACAAGCACAACTCAACTTTAGCTCAAACACATTTTCTAAGGAGAATTTTTTTTCCTTTTTTAGTGTTTTCTTGGAACCTTAAAAACACCCAAAACTGTTTCCACATGACCCAGCCTGGCAGAGTGGGAGATGGCAGGAGGACCAGACTATTGAGAAAGTTCTGACATAGTTCGTGGCTTGTTGAGATAGTTTCCAAATAGAAACGTGACCAAAGAATCAGAGGCTTAGAAAATTCTATCAAAACCCCTCAGCTGGCATCAACCACAGATTCTGGGCTCCACCTGGGAGTCAGAAGAACCTGCTTCTGTTCTGGTTCTTTCCCCCCCCCTTCCAAACCAGGAGAAGGTGCAGCCTTGCTAAGAGTAAATTATTTTCTGTTTCAGATTTTCCAGTGGAAAAAGGAATGTATACTAGGCAGATTATTTTACCTCCCTTCTGCCACATGGAGGCAAACTTTCCGAGGCCTACTAATTCTCCTTTGAAGCCTGGCATCTGGCAGCCTTCAGCCTGGTGAAATAGGGCTCCTTCCTTCTCCCCCATATCCAGGGACCTGATGAGTTCTCTTCTGCTGAGATCACTGAATGGTGGGATGAACGGCAGTTGAAGATGCTGGATAGGCAGGGAGACCCCGTAACACTGATCACAGGGCAATGACTGTCGGGGTCTCAGGAGACCAACAAGGGGTGTTTATCACCTGAACAGAGGGTGAGGTGGATAAAGAATGGGATGGGCTCAGTGGTGTTTCTAGGCTTCTATGAATTTCTTTGATTTCTTTCAAAGTTGCCTTTGATGTTGTTGGACATTTCGGTCCTTCTCCAACCTGTGGAGGTGCTTCAAGGGCAAGGATGTCAGCCTGTGAATTGCTTGGCTTCACCCTCCTTGAGGGGCAGGACGTGGATGGCAGGGGTCAGACCAGGGGCAGTACGTGCTGTATTATCTTGCACACAGAACCAGAGCCAGCACCTTCTGTCCCAGGAACACGTAGAGCCAGAAAACATGGGAAAAGTGATCAGCTCCACTTGTCTGCTCTTTTCAGGATGGAATGAGTGGGAAGGATGAAGCTCTTGTTAATTCAAGGGAAATTAAACCATGACCCTGTACTTGTGCCTTTTACTTTGAGATTTTATGAATCCCAAGAACATCAGAGATGTTTCTATCCCAAAATATAGGAAAAGGCCCCCTAAAAGGCAACTGTTAATTGGCCATAATGTTGGAGATTTATTCACTCTTCTCTTATAGTAGATAGTTAAACATAAAATGTCATCATGTTATTTTATAAGAGGCTCTACAAGGGGTTCAAAGAGCTGTTCCTCAAATCCTGTTTATCCACTGAAAAGCTCCATGATTTAGGAAAAGATGCTTAACTTGGTTCTAGAATTCCTGAAGGTGGAAATTTTTTTTTTTTAACATATTATGAAGAACAAGAGAATATTTATGTCAAATCCTTTGAGCAACTTAAGAGATCAAAGTGCTTTAACAACGCCAACTGGATGGTGTCATTTTAATGTATTTTAGGAGACCTGCAGAATGTGCTGGGGAGAGAATGGGCACATTTCCAGAAATCACTGAGAGTTGTGCAACTGTAGATAATTAAAACTGATGTTTTATATTTAAGAAATTAGAACACAGGGGCTGGATAAACGGGAATAAAAGAAAGAGAAGAGAGAAAACATAAAGCATTCTTTGAAACCCTGAATATGCTTCCTCAGTTAAATATCTCTTCATTGCTTTGTGCCAGAATTAGACTCCAATTTTCTAATTTAGTCATTAATAGCTCCGTAGGGGTACAGTAACAAGAACTACAAACTGGGTGGCTTAGCCTCCAGAAATGTTTTGTCTCACAATTCTAGAGGCAAGTTGTGAACAGGGCAGGCTCCCTTGAGACTCTGAGGGAGAATCTGTGGGTCCTTCTGTCTAGTCCTCTACTGTTCTGCAACCCTTGGAGTGCCTCAGCTGGTAGACACATTACTCCTGGTCCTCCCCTATCTTTGCCTGTGATCACAGTTATTTCACTATGCCTCTGCTTGGGAAAATGTCATCTCAGTGTTACAGGGCCGGATGAGGGCACCTCAGGACCTCCAAACCTGCCCATTCTAATTGGGTTCTGCCATCCACTGCATCAAGACAAACTATATTCATGTATAAGACTTTCAGTAAAAGGTACTCTAACACAACTAGTGTGCAATAAAGACAAGACTAAGGGAAGAATAGATAAAATAGTTTCCAAATGTAACACCCAAATTTACCCATCTCCTTGTGGGTAAACACCCAGTCAAATAGGGTTGATCCAAAGCAGGCCCAAAAGCTTGCCACAAGTCTAACAAACTTTGTGGTGGGGACCCATAGGAAAGGGGAAGGGACCAGGCAAAGAAAAAAGACAAAAAACAAAATCAAAATAGAAGTCAACCTCCCCACAGATCTTTCACCTGCACCTGTCTCTCTTTTAAGTATCTTTTTCAAGAGTCTTTCAAGTGTCTTTTGCCATGTCCCCCATGTCCCTGGTACAAAGTCCAAGACCTAGAAGCAAGTGCAGCTTCTTCACATTTCTATCTGCTCCATGTGCCTCCTCTAGATCCTCTTCTTGATCTCCTTCCTTCGCTGTTTTCTCTCCTTCTCCTCCCAGGGAACCTGGACTCTTTTCTATTCCCAGGGGTCACTTTGTTACATTAGAAGGACGGCAGTCATATGACTTTAAGGCCCACTGGAAGGATGCCATTTTTGTTTGATAACAAATGCAAAGACATAGCTGGGTATGGTGGGACATGCCTGTAATCCCAGTTACCTGGTAGACTGATGCTGGGGATCACTTGAGTCCTTAGATTTGATACAACCCTGGGCAACATAGCGAGACTTAGTCTCTTAAAAACAAAACAAAGCAAAAGCAAAACAAACAAATGAAAAAAAAACAAAAAAAAACAAATGGAAAGACCTTTCCAAATAAGGCCACATTCAGATGTGGGAGGAGGATGGGGGCAAGGACTTCAATTTATTTAAAGGGGGCAAGATTCCATACCCCACAATAACCAAATAAAAAGAAATCCTCACCAACCGAGAGACCCTCTTATGCATGAGGCCTCCCTCTTTAGACCTGTTCAGCACAGACAGGAGGCTCAGGCACCAGGAGCTGTAAATACCTGAGATTCCTTTGCTGGAGCTTCTTACCCTGGTTTCATCAGACCAACTCTGAGCCCTCATTCTTTTTTTTTTTTTTTTTTTTTGAGACTAGGTCTCACTATTTTTGCCCACGGAACTGCAGGCTCATGTTGCCTGGGGTACCACGGACTCAAGCAACCCCCAGCCTCAGGTTCCCAGGTAGCTGGGATTACAGGCACACACCACCACACCCAGCTATATTTTGGGACTAGGTCTCGCTACGTGCCCCTGGCAGGACTCGAACCGTGATCCCTGACCCCAGCCGCTCCATAGGCTGAAGCTTATAGGCACGAGCCACCGTGTGTGGCTGAGCCCTCATTCTTATTCCTTCAAATCTCAGTCCAAAAAATTAATTTCTAGCTGAACAACTAAGTGTTTTTAAAGAGTGGACTTTATTTAATGTGAAGATCAAACATTAAAAGAAGTGAATTGGAATATGTGTTTCTAACTGACCTTCTACGTTTTCTCTCTTCTCTGTAGTGACAGCGAAGGATACCAGGCCTTCTTCCAGACCCCTAGAGGTCACTGATGCTATCAGACAGGAGAACTGCTCTAATGCCCCTCAGGCCTAAAGCATCAGTGAGTCCCCTGTCTCTGACTCACCAGGGTGGTGGTAGAGGTACAGGCCTCTTGCTACATCTCTGGTCTGACCTTACCGCACTTTGGGTCTTGGTTCAAGTTTCCTGACCACGTGTGTGTTGCCTTCAGCAGGCTGCCAGTTCTGGAAACCAACAGTCAGCTACTATTTAACTTGGGCTTCCAAGGAATTGGTTTTCCTTTCCTTCCGCAAAAAGGGCCGTGTGCCAACTTTTGCCTAATCAACTCTGTAAAATACTGGCCTCCCAACTTATGAAAACAATTCACTTTTGACAAGTACTGATGAAATGACTTGAGTTTACCAGAGGTGAGGCCCTTCCTGGGTGCCTTGACTACGGTGCCCCCTAGTGGACACGCTTTTGCTCTGCAAGGTTATGTTCGATCAATGCTACATCAGAGATTGCCTTTTAATAAACCTATTATCTTTTGCAATGGGTTTATATGTTGTTTCTTGCCTTATTTTCAACTAAATTCCACCTTACTATATGGCCAAATCGTGTGCGTGCATAGACCTCTAAAAGATCACGTGTATTGTCTGTGCTCCCCTCTTGCTCTTTTCAGGACAAAAGAGAGATGTAATAAATAAGAAAAAAGGAAATCGTCATGAAAGCTTTCATACGGTGGCTATTACCAGGATACATGTTTCTGAAAAACTAAAGTGAAAATACAACTTGAAACTTTAAAACTCATTATTATGATTAAAATGTTTTTAAAACAGGCTAAGGATATGCATTCAAGCATTTGGGGAGAATCTGAATATACCTTGTACCTATGGGTTTGTGACAGGTGGGTGGGAAGAAACAGCATGTACCCAGATAAATGTCACTTCCTTGCTGTTTTGAGTAAAGATGTCCTGCCTGTGACATTTTTCCCAACTTCTTCAAACAAGTGAGGAGCTTCTTCAAATAAGCTCCCCTGTGGATTTCCCCTTCTCTGCCCCAACATTGGGATGGAGTTGAAGGTCCTGGTCTTACTCCTTGCCTTATTCCAGGCTCCCAAGAGAGGGCAGGGAGGCAACGTTCAGGGACTTGGATACCGATTGTTTCATATGGGGCACAGATTTGGAGGGATTCTCAAGGCTTCTCTAAGGTAATTGTAAAGCCACTGCAGAGACAGCCATATTTGTAGGTCTTAAAAACCAGCCCCCCCCCAAAAAAAAATTAAGCTCCTAATGAAATATTAAAAGCACATGACTAATTCAAAAAACTCTCAAGCGATAGCATTAGAAATAAATTAATGATGAAACATTTTCATCATTTATTTCCACCAGTTCATAAAAGAACAACTTAATACAAAAGATGAGACATACATTTAGGATTTTTTCCCAAGAAAAAATGTTCTTTTATATATATATATTTATTTACATGTATGTTACACACAGATACACAGAGATACATACACACACACACTCACACACGGTCTTTCCTTTTTACATTTCCACATGGAGCAAGGAACTTTGTTCTGCGTGGGCAGTCCCTGTGATCAACTTTGGCGAATGGTGTGAGAACTTCTCTCCTGACAGTGGACATTCCCAGGTGTGATTTGGAGGGCACACTCTCTGTGCCACTTTGATACTAGGAGCCAGGGGCCACTGTCTGGTCAGGAGAGCTGGACTCTGAGAGGATTACTCACTTCTAGGGTGACTTGTTTCTTGTGGTCTCTGTGTGCAGTGGAAGGTAGGTGAGGGCATCAGATCTCTGAGGCTCTGGGGAACCACAGGCCCTGAAGATAGGCCTGACTCATCCTCCCAGATTGAGACCAAAGAGAATGTGCTCACATTTGAGGACTGGTTTCCTAAATAAGCATCCCTGGATGCTACATTCCAATGCCCAGAAGTGATTCTGCTCACAGAGGACATGCAGGGTGTGTACAATCAAAATGGGTCAAAGATGAATTTCCCCATATGTCAAAGTCACAGATTCATTTAAAAGGGTGGAGGACCAGCAAGGACTTGGTAAATGTGTTGGGAGAGACTGACTCCAGTTCTCTGCTCCACAAGGTCCAACAAGGCAACTTTGAGTGGGTATGAACCTCTCAGATGGGAGATAGTCTGCAGCCTCTAACCCCGGCATCATTAACCTGCTAGTACCCATCCCCTACATGAACTGAAAAACAACCTCTAGATTTAAGAGGTGTTTTGAGGTGTTTTTTGTGATCCACCACCCATTGGACTTGAATCTTATTATTCTATTATTTTATGTTCCATGTTTATGTTATTTTATATTCCATGTTTTCTCTTATCCAGGCTCAAACTCTTTATCTTTCTTTAAAGGCTTTATTTTTACAAATGTTTGATTGTTTTATTTACTTTCACGTTTAGTCCCTGTTTACACGTGTCATTGCAGAGCGCGATGATAACCTGGTGTCCAGTTGACATGGACATCCTCATGATTTATGCTTTTCCCATTTTGCACATTTTGAGAGTTTGTACATTTCATAGTCTTACTGGTATTTGTATTTGCTATGTTAAGTTTCAGTTTGCCTTTTAACTTCTGAATTGGTTGTATATCGCAACTGTTTAATTGGGTTTGCTGGGTCTTTATGTCTCTAGTGAATGGAATAATGACTCCTCTCCAAAAAGATGTGTCCACATCCTAGGGGCTTTAGAGTCCCGATTAAACTAAGGAACTTGAGATGGAGAGGCCATCTTGGATTATTCCAGAGATTCTAAATTTAGTGACCTTATAAAAGACACACAGGACAGAGTCACACAGAGGACCAGGGATATGGAGATGGAGGCAGGAATTGCAGTGATGTGGTCACAGGCCAGAGAGGACAGGCAGGCACATAACAGAAGCAGAAAGAGTTATGGAGGGCTTGCCCCTAGAACCCCCAACGGGGTAGGTTCTGCTGACATCTTAATTTTGGACTTTTTTCCCCTCTACAATAGTTAGCAGCTGCATTTCTGTAATTTTAAGTCACCGCATTTGTGAAAACTTGTTAAGATCATCACAGAAAACAAATATAACCTTTAATATCCTAAGACCATGTTTGACACACTTCCTACACACTGAGAGTCAGTCACAGTTCCCATATTTAATGTCATTTCTCAACTGCTAAAGTCTATTCCACCTTTTCGGTGACTGATTTCAGTCATTTTGTTCTTTCTAATCATTACACTTCATTGGTTATTTATGAAACTTGTCTAAAATGAGGGCCTGAATGATGTAGAGAATTAAATAGTTTGGTGTCTCAATGGAAATCTGAATCTGTGAAGGTATTTTTGAGCAGTGACAGTAACTACACTCATCATGGTTAATGTGTGTTTTGGGGTTAACCTCCCTTGAATAGGAATCCACTTTTATCAGCCAATTACTGGCAAGTTATTTATCTTCTTTGGGCCTCAGTTTCCTCATCTATGAAGTGGGTTTAATACTTATACCAAGTTAATGAGCTTTTTGGTAAGCATCAAATGAGGTTATTATAAATTCAATTTTTAGACCAACACAAGAAGGATTTTGAGCCCTGCAGCAGTGTTAAGTATTGGTCAGGTGTTTTTTGCTTTTAATATCCAATTAAGTGAAAGCACCTTTTCAAATGGGGAGTGACCAGAGTCTTCATAACTGAAAGTTTGCCCTTGGACTGAGAGCTTTAAGAATACGCTCCTGGATACTTAGTCCTGAGTAACCTTGAAGATAGGGCTTTATACAGAATCCTGCACTGAGGCGAGCATGGTGAGTTGTCTTGTCAACCTGGTATCAGGGACAGTACTTTCCGCAGGTGAGAGCTGTGTTTATCAGGCACTAAAATGACATTTTAGTGTCTTGTTGAACCATTCACCCTGTCTCTTTCCTTGATTCTTTCTAGGATTCATCAAATTTATTTCATTATTTCAATTCTGGGCCTAATAGATTGATCACATCGAGTTCCTTAGTCATTCATGCCTGCACTGTTATAAATATTCATGAAACCCATGTCCTCATGACAAAGGAAATCTTTTCCCTCTTGCAGAATTTTGAACACAGGTTCTGTAGCTCCCAGCTTTGTAAGATTCCTGTTGTCTGCAGCAGTCAGCTCTTAATTCCGCATACAATGTGTGTGTGTTGGCGGGAATTAACACAGTGTACAAATAACATGCAAATACTACATCTTAATGGTCTGACTGCTAAAGCACATGGCAACAGAAAGTTTTACAAGCATTTTACTGAAATCCAGTATATTTCTAAGTGTCTGCCAAGCAGGGCAGCCAATTCTGTTATTGACTGTGAAAGATCCACTTCATGTTCAGGGTGAGGTTCCTCTTTAGTAACAATGGAGCAAATCATCACCTTGTGTCTTCGTGGTCATCCTAAAATTCTGTTTTGCTTATTTCTAAGGTGATTTGATTAGGTTGCTCTTGCCTCAGGCTTAAGTGTTGCTACTTTCCCCTAGGTTCTCTTTGCTTTCCTCATTAGCATTTTGCTATTTCTTTCTAGAGATAGCTTTAAGCCACTTGTCTGTCTTTTGAGGGTTAATTCAGCTAAAATATGAACCATCTGCATTGCAAATCATGACAATAAGCAGGAAGTAAAATCCAGGGTGAGCAGCTCCTTCCATCACCCTCTCCACTTTGAGATAAGAGCATATCTGTCAGCGTTGACCCTTGCATCCTGGCCATCTAATGGGCAGGTTGGGTGAGAACCTCGGCATCAGTTTCTGTCTAATGCTGACAAAGGAGAAGACCTGATACATTCTTTTTGTCTCCTATTTTGTGCACCTTCAGGGTGCTTGCATTTTGGGGGGATGATACTCTGTAAAGTTCAAATTTTTAGCCCAACTTCCAAGACCCTTCAATGCCTGGTTCCCTCTGGTTTTTTCTCCTCAGATGGGAAGGGGACTCCTAAGAGGACCCAAATTGGACCTCATACTAGTCCTCAATGTCAAAGGGTCACTCTGTGTCCACCCCCCATACACCTGGTTACTTTACTTTTACTGTTAAAGATGGTTCTCCCCATGTTTAAATAGACAATGTTATCATTCCAAGAAAACTCAGGCCAGATGGCACCCTTTAATCACTGGCTTGCCTTAATCACTCAAGGTTGCAGTGAGAGCAACCTTCTGCCTCTGCGAAAAGTCTTTTGGCCTTTAGTCACACTGCCTGGTGAGGTATTTCTCATTGTTGTCTGTCACAGCTATTGAGGCTTTATTATTATCATTATCTTATGTTTACATGTTTTATATTTTGTGTCTTATCTCTCCACTTCAATCGATAATTCCTTGATGATGTGTCTGTCTTAGCATTTTTTACTAAAAAGGTAATATTTGCATATAATTTAAAATATCTGCCCAAAAACAACTTGCAATGTAAAACACTTCTAATTATTTCCATCTTCTTTATCAGCTTCCTTATGGACCTTCACTTGCATTTCAGTTGACTCTCCTGGCAATTTCCTCCATAATTTATGCTCTTTTTCGAGTTCTTGAACTGCACTATTGAATTCCTGGTAAGGGATTTAAGCATAGGGTAGATTGCTAGCTCTTCCTTCCCACTTTCTCTGCCCCATTTCACTTTTGCATTCTCCTAATAGGTCACAATTTGTTGTTAAATTATCAGTATTTATATTATTATGATAGTGTAATTTCAGTTTATCACTGAGCCAGGAAGGGTATATTAACTCATTTCTTTGTACAAACTTTTGTTTTCCCTGAATTTACCATATTTTCTTATTTCTCATTTGCTTTGTGTCTCTGAAACTATTACTAGTTATATATTTTACATATTATGCTCTCACGGAATTACAGTATTTTCCAAACTCTCTATGGAGCCTCTCAGTTCAGGTCTTGCTGGGAAATCCTTCTCCCAGAGACTTGTTTCTCTTGCTTTATTTGGACAAGCTGTGGTAGAAGCAATGATGGTGCTGTGACATGGTGACCTTGCCTGTGACATGTTGGACACCCTCTGTTTTCCCAACCATGTTGGACATGCCTTCTTGGTATTGATCCTCATTCTGATGTGGTTCTTAAATATCTATCCTCCCTTTACTTTTGGTGGATAAATTGTGTGGGTACACAACCCTACACTGAGTGGGACATAAAGGTTCTGTTTTCTTCTGGGGTCCCCATTCTGATACCTGACTCCATATATTTACTTCCTTTCTGGAAGCCTCTAGCATCTTCTTGCTATATCTATGGTTCTGAAATGTCCAGATAGTTTGCTTTGTTGTGCTTTTTTCAGCTATGTGTTGATATACCATGTGTCTTTTAAATTTAGAGACTAGCGATCCTCAGTTCCATAGAAATTTTTCTATAAACTCTATTAATTTCTCTATTTCTATTCTTTCACTAGATTTTTAGAAATGTGGACTTCTTACTCTGGACTGATGTCTTTTCTTCCCTATTTTCTACTTGATATGTATGCCTTGTTTTTTTTAGGATTTATCTCATGTTATGTTCTAACACATTGAAATATGTGTCTTGGTTATCATAGTTTTAACTCCAAGAAAATATCTCTTATAGTCTGGTATTTTTCTGTTCTTATGAATCAACACCTGTCTCTAATGACACTGAGGGGACACACACGCACGCGCACACACACACACACACACACACGTCTTACCTGCATCGTTTTTATTTTCCCTGGGATCCTTCCTACTGTCTTCTCTAATTCATGATGCAAGGTTTCTTAAGTTCCTAGTAACCCTTGGTTCACTTTTTATAATTGAGATTAAGTTAGTGGAGAGCAGTCCACCTGTTCCCTGTGTGAGTAAACTAAGCAAACTAACATTTTAACTTGGAGCACTGTCATTTAGGAGGAGCCATTTCTTCAGAGGAGCTTCCAACGTTCATTTGTGGATTTTCCTGACTGCTGGTGATGTGGGTGTCATGTTGTGGGGGGTGGGCCAGATCTTCTATCATTGTTAGGTTGTCAAGTCCATGGTAGCTCATGCTTCCCCCTCTTGGCTGTACTCATGGTAACAATTAAACTGGCATCTCTTTTTTTGTTTCTCTAGGTGTATGTCCAGTCAGGTTCACAGACTGGGGAGAGTAGAGGCGGCTGCCTCTTTTGAATGGTTGGGAAAAAAAATTAGGGCTACCTTCCTTCTGCATGGAAACATTCAGTCAAGTCCCTGCACTGCCCACTGCCCTTGGGGTATCTCCCACCTCCAAGTCCTGGACCTTAGAAGGGTTCTGTAGGGCAGACTGATTTCTATAGGATAAATTGATGTTCTGTAGGACAAAACCTCCTGGAGAAGAAGTACAGTTTAAAGTCATTTTTTTTCTCATTTAAGAGGACAGTGAAAGGAGTTGTGAGTTGTCCAGTGGGGTGGAATCTGATATTTGATCCTAGTTGAAAGAATTAGTAGGAACTATGAGAGTATATGAGCCAGGAGATTGGTTATTAATAAGCAAACATTTGACGCTTAAGAACACTTAAGTTGTCCCCAATTTTTAATTTTTTTATTTTCTAATTTTCATATAACATTGCTCATATTTGTATAGTTATTGTCACTCCTTAGGTATGCAATCCATCAATATTGTACCCCTATACCACCACCCTGCTTCACCTTTCTCCCTTCTTCTTTCTGGCATTCCAAATCCTCTCTTGCTGCAATCTTTGGTTGATGCTTGACCCATCGGTCTCTTTTTTTTTGGAGTAATGTCCTTTTCTTGGATGAGAACCTGCTTTCCTGGAATACAGCAGACCAAGCTGCTCCAATCTTTAGGAGTGACTATGAGGTAGGCTGTCAGGCTGCACAGGTCAGGAAACTCTCACAGGGCAGGTGTTTGGCATGGTTCTCCAGGCTTCTTTTATTGTGGCACTTCCTGTGGTGGAGAAGACTGTTTCTTTTTCTCCAGACCTGTGTGGTAACTGGGTTCTGTGCCTCTTCATTCATGCTGGCTGTCTCTTCCATTCTGATGTCTGTCCCATGGTGTTGCTTCTGTGCCATATAGAAGTGGCATCTGGTGTTGGGAACCCAGCTCCTAGTGATTGGGAAAGGAGGGAGCTTCGCTCCTGTTGCACACATCTCTGGACCAGGGATTTGATTTCCCTGGAGACATCCTAGGTGTGGCTCTGTGAGGGGTCACCACAGTCTTGTCTCTTGTGTTCTGACCATGTTCTCATTGGGTTCTCCCCAGGTGATGAGTATATCCAGGGCTGTTATTTGTTATTCTCCTTTCTTGTATGTCTACAGCTGGAGCCCTGGTTTTCACCTTACAATTGTAGGTCTGACTGAAGTGGAAGTAAATCACCCCGGCAGAGACGGCCAGCCCTTCCCAAACTCCTCCAGCCTGAGACCCCTAAACCTGGAGACCCTGAGACTTCAGTAGCACAGGACTCACCCTGCTCCCACACCCCTCCTGCAGTCTAGGCAAACATGGGGGTGTGTGGAGCACCCTCCCCAAAGATCTGAATCCTCTCATGGCACTTTAGTTCCTGCTTCCAACCCACTGGGATCAGCATTGGGTCTGGGAGATGGAAATTGGTCCCCAACTTGAAGATGATGCAGTATTTTTTGGGACATTAGAATGAATTCTTGCACAAACATAAACATTTAAAAGCAATTCTAATTTGGCACCAAATAGCTTCACTTCATGACTGCCCTAAGTTGGGGAGGGTGTAGGCACCATCACTATTGATTCTTTGATGCCAAGAGCTCATTATCATAAATGGAGATAGCATAATTATTTAATGGAATTGAATTAAAAAATAGAATATCTCAGGTTAACTAATTTCTTTTCACTGATTGTATTTTTGCATTCAAAGAAATGGCTATCTTCTGAATAATAGTGGCTGCAAAGGCAGCATGGCTGTGTCACAGAAATTAACACTGGGTAATTGTTCAATAAATATCTTGAGTCTGCAAGGAAGCTACTTCATCATCTGCATTTCCCATGCTTTTCTTGTAAAGGACATATTAGTCTTTTTATTGAACTCCAAATCTTCCAACTCCTTGTAATGCAAATTAGCGAAATGTGTGTTTTTATCATGAATCTGACTGGTAAAATAATTGGATAATAGTGATGGTTGATATTAATAATACTTTCCCATTGCTTAATCATCCCACACATGAGTCTGAGTAATTTCCAGGTATTAATTCCTATAACCTCCAGGTCAGCCATAATGACAATCAACTTAGACTAAGTAAATTATACTACAGTGAAAAATAACCTGCAGCCCTCAGGGAAACTGACAACACATGCCTGTTTCTCGCCCATGTGAAACGTCCATCATGGGGCTGCATCTGGGGGAATCTCCAGCAGTGCGCAGCACCTGGATGAAACTGGTAGTCTCAGGTGAAGGGAAAGGAGAGCTGGCAAACTATGACCTGGTTGTGAAGATTTCTATTCCTAACCGGTACCTTTCAAAACAGACTGAGTTTTCCTCTTAATTTAATAGCAAACATCACATGGTCACATGGGCAGTCACATGGGTCAAGGAGGTTTTATCCTATTTTGAGGAGGGACATCTCAGATCACATGGCATGCCTCCTTCCATGGATGGGAAGTACAATCCTTCACCAAAAGGAATGCAAATATTTTGAACAATACAACCTATGCAAAGTAAACAGAACCAGTCAAGCAAAATAAAAACTGCAGAATTTAGCATCAAACCCTGCATGCAATCCTTTTTGCCTCAAGAAATAATATTTCATTTATTTTTGTAAGTTCTAGTCACCCGGTCAGTTTATTTTATTTACTTTTATTAAGCACTTCTTTTTAGCAAGGTAATGTTGGTTGACAACACTGTATTTGACTTAGGGCTACAGGTGCATACCTGTCAGGTAGACCATACCACTCCCACTACCAAAGCATCAATAGACTTGCTCCACAGTCTACTGGCATGCCACCCTTTTAATAGACAGCTTTTAACTAAGTGTTATTATTCCATGTTGTTGTTAGGACAGTCAAAGTCTTACGATATTATCTAAGAGGAATAACAGCTAAAGGTTTCTTTACAAAGGGTGAATCTAATGTTATTCATACAAACCAAATTCAAGTTCTAAAGTCTTTCAGACAACCTCAGTGGTCTCAAAGGCAATCATGTTTCACATTGGGGAAATTCTCCTGAATTTTACATTCATCACACGGTTTTGAAATTTGCCATATGTGAGAACTAACTGAGAGGCTTAGGTATTATTGGTTTGAGGATAAAAAATTTGAAGAAGAAATAATTTTACATCACATGCAGTTTATCTTAAACTCTTGGGTGCCTATGGTTGCACTTTATAACCTTTCTCATGTTTGCATAAATCTTGCCTGCCACAAGACAATTAAATACATATACATCTCAACGTTGCATTCTTTTTCTAATTTGTTAGATCCCAGGTGACCAATTTGTTTTCTAATTGGTATTTTATAAGTTGTTCTGGGTTTAGCATTTAACATAGTATGAAAACCAGCAAGCCAGATAACACTACTTTGAGTGAGTTCGCCACCTTGTGGTTCTTTGGAAAATTGAGCTTGGTTAAACCTGGAGTTCTTTTCCTTCCATCATTACTTTTGAGCACCAGAGATAGACAAATACTGCTTGAGATGCAGAGCTTACAACAGTGAATGGAATGGAATTGCATACCTGCCATCATTGAGCTCACATTTTATAACACAAGAACTGGTGTATGTAAGTTATAATTGGAAATATCTGCCATCATCAGTGTTCATATCCTACTTACACATGAATTCTCTCTACCATTATCCTGCTCTGTGTAAGAGAGATGCCCCTGCTCCTATAAAGCCAGCCTTTTTTTTCTATTCTCTGAATCCAAACACCTCCTGCTTCTCCAGGACTCAGACGTTGCATCTGTAATTGTCCCCTCTTTGTCCATGTCCTCAAAGACTTCTTTGCCTTTGCACATCTCCTGCAATGTATACACATGACCCAACAGCTGCCATGAAAAACCTCTTTTAAATTCCAATGTTTCTCTAGTTAAGGCTGCAATTCTCTCTGTTCTAGTGAAATTTCTCAAAAGTTTTTTGTGTAGTCACCATCACTTTTTCTACCAGATTTGCTTTAATCCAGGGCTTCTGTTATCATTGCTCCCTCATTCCTGTCTTGTCAAGGTCACAGAGCCATCCAACACATCCAACACAGTGATTGTCTGACTTAACTCTGCATTTAAAGCAGTGAGTGCTGTCTCTCTCTCCTCCTTCCAGAGAAGGAGAAGGAAAGGAACAAGTTGTTGCCTCTGCCCCAAATTTCTCTCCCCTCCCCATCTTTCCAGGATTGGCTTCCCTCATTCATATCCCACTCAAAGGCAATGCTCTCCATCAACAGGAGCTCTCCATCTCTTTCCTGTGCAGAGAGGAGCTGCTGTTTGAAGTTGCCTATTCTATTATTATTTTTCAAATAATTTTTATTGATTATATATACTTTTTCTTACACTGTTATATACCCCAAAGTACTCCCACCACATTACCTGTAAACTGTTAGCATGATCTCTTATGCTCATTCCTCCCAATTTCCCCCTTTTTCTCCCACTCCCATCGCTGCCTGTTTTAGTTCTATTATCAGTTTGTTAGTTTTAACTTTTTCTTGTCTTGATATCAAAGATATACAAAAACTTACATGACTCAACAAAAACAAAACAAACAGCCCAGTCCAAAATATGGGCAGAAGAGCTTAAAAGACACCTCTCCAAAGAGGAAATACAAATGGCCAACATCTATATCAAAAAATGGTCAACATTACTTTTAAACAAGGAAATGCAAATCGAAACTGATACAGGGTAGTGACGCAGTTAAAATTTTTATTGGTGCCAAAATACCCGGGTGGGTGGAGTCTGAAAGAAAGACCCGACAAGAAGAAGTGCTGAAAGGCAGATAAAAAGAAGGAGTGAGGAGAAAAGGGGGGAAAAAAGAGGGGAGAATGGCAGACTGAGAGAACAGTTCCATGTGGCCTGCCAGGAGAAGCCCCCTGAAAGAGAATTGGTGGTAAAAGAGTGCCTGGTGTGGAGAGTGTGACAACGCAGTAAGGTGGCATAATGAGCTGATACCTGGAGAAGGCCAAGGATTTGGAAAGCTGATTTTGTGCATCAGCAATTGTGGAAGAAAGTTAAAGAGACTTGGAGAAGTAGAGCAGCTCAGAACACTGGAGAAGAAGCAAAGAGAAGATGCTGGAGAAAGACAACTTTGCAGTGCCTATCTCAGCTTTCGAGGGGAAAAGGGGCACCATATTGGACGTGTGTCTTTGGGACCTTTGGGACTGAAAATGGTGACTGGGATAACTGGCTACTTGTGGCTTTGAGAAATTTTGGTTTTCCTGGTTAGTTTCCTTATAAATAAAGTCCTGTTGTTGAACTGCACTTGAGTGACAACTACGACCCACAGGTGAAGAAAGTTGGGCAGCAGAAGCTGCACTTTAAGAGGGTTTTTTTCCTGTGGCTTATTAGTTGGCGGCTTCAGTCCCTTTCAACCCAATTTCAAAACCACAATGAGATACCACCTCATATCAGAAAGCTGCATATTCTTTTTATCCCTGGTGCCCAAGAGAATCTCGCCTGCATTGCTGAATTCCTAGCATGCAGAAATCATGACTGGCAGCCAGAATATGTTCAATAAATAAGTGTTTTGCATAGGATTCATTTTTTCGTTAATGAGATAACACCTTGAGATTAACAGTAAGTAACTTGAAGAAACAGCAGAGAGAAAGCAGATTTATGTTGTAGAAGGTATTCTTAAACTTTTCTCCCAGTAATTACAATCTTCCTTTAGACCCACCTCCTTTCCTCAGAATCTGGAAGGTTTGTGTTCTCTGCTTTCCCACCCTCACTTATATTCTCCTGCCAGTCCCATGGGGGGGAGGGGGAATATCTGCACAGTAGGGTTCTGGTTGGCACCTTCTAGTCTGGATCTCCATCTGTTGTTTCTGGGAGCCACCTTTGAGTCCATGCAGCTGGCTGCTGGAAACTTTGCCCCACCGCAGCCTGGGCTAACTCTTCCACTTGGTGCTTCAGCCTCAGGGGTGTCCACTTGGCAATTATAAGGTCCTGGGCAGATGTAAAGCAGCTGCCATCAAACTGCCTGCTCCTTGTCTGGGGGGAACACTCTACCTGGGCCAGAAAGCAAGCCATGGGCTTAAGAAGGAAGAAGGGGAGCAAGAGGTAACAGGAGGATTAAGAGCATGGGGAAGAGGAGGAGGAACCTTAGTATACAAATATGTTTCATTATTTTCCTGTCAACACAGTACTTGCGAAGTGAAGTTGCATCATAGTGTTGGCTTAAAGTTCACATCAAAACATCTGGTGCTTAGCAATAAGAATCTAAGGGAGCAGATGTGGTACTGTGTTCATCTCTAAATCCTGTGGGTCCCTGGGGTCCCCAGGTAGAAAAATCTGCTGGAGATCCATGGAATGGGCAGCTCTCAGAGCCCTGGGGATGGATGTTTATTTCCCATGGCTCCTGTTATTGATGCATCTGCCGCTCCATGTGAGGGCGGACTGCTCTGTCTTGTCCCCGCCTTCCATCCTCATGGATAATCACGTTACACCTGTGAGCAGGAATTTGCCTGTCCAGACCACATTATTTTTACTGTCTCATAAAAATGCCTTAGCAGATTTGCAATACGATGGCTTCTTCAGTTTGCAAGTTGATATAATAAACAGCCTCATGAGAAAAGGTTTATATCTCCAGTGCAAATCATTATTGAAAATTTGTCCTTTGTGCACTTCAGTAGCCATCATACAAGGGGATACATTGACACATTCCTCTTAAAGCTGATTCCTAGGGATACATGACCGGCCCCCTCCCAACCCCCTAACTCCTGCCATTAACTGCCCTCCCCAACACACACACTGGAAACATTTTCTTTATTAGATAATGAGTTAAACACTTGAGGGTTTCCATCAGTTCCCCCAAGTTTTGCTGTTACCCTTTCCTAAGGCTCTTTGCTGCTGCAGTTATATAATAAGCTTCTCGAGGACACATTTTCTGAGTGTGTTTAATGAAGACTGGAGACTTTAAGTACAGAGTACATTTTCTTGTGCAATTCTCAGAGCTACACAATCAAGTTGTCAGAGATCCCACTTTCCAGATGAAAAGACCAAGGTTAAGAAAAAAGGAATTTACTTAGAAACTCACAAAGAGAGACAATGGATCAAAGTTAGGATTTGAACCTATAACTATCTCATCATCTAGGGTGTCAGGTCAACTCCTAGGATGTACTCTCTCTCCTAGTTATAGTCCAACAGATGTCAAGGAAAACCAGTTTGTAAGAACTGAACCATCTTTCCCAGGGACAAAATGAGTAAAATGATAAAGAATTGAAAGACTTCTATCAATTTGATATTAATCCTTACAAAGGAGATGAAGATTCTTATACCAGATGAATACCTCATATTCTTATACCAGGGAAAATAAGGTCTAATCTTAGAAAATAGACCTTAGAAAAATAAGGTCTAATCTTTTCAGTTATTAAATATATACAACTGAAAAACAACTTTTACACTCTGATAAGTTGTCCATTTTGGCATCCTAGAGAAACAGGTTCTTATATCTTCTTTCTGTTGGCCTAAACTTGTTAATTATTTTGAAGTGTAAAAGCTATATAAAGTTCAACATAATGTTGATGAATAGATCTCATTCCTGGAAGGATAAACTCAGGAAATATTTTCAAAAAAGAGATTATCTGTCAGAGCAACACTGTTAGGAGTTAAAAAACAAACAAACAAACAAACAGGAAAAGAATTGGCCTCTGGTAGGAGATAAAATGATTAGGGTATTTCAATTCAGCGGTAATGTTGCCTAGGAGAAGATAACATTATGTAGTAGCCTGGAAGACATAAAAGAACAATGTTATAGAGGAACAGAACTTTGTATGTGATCACAGGTCAATTAATGCAAAAAGTGAGTCGATATACAGATGGAATAGTAAGAGCTAGCTTGAGGCTGAGATCTGTATGTTCCTGCAACCTCAGGAACAGACATGGGGGAGATCTTTTGCATTAGAAGGGCTGGAGAGGGGCACCCCTTAGATCGGGGCAAGCAGGAGGTGTCAGGGCTGTGCTACATTCTTCATTAGCAGACCCACTTATTTAAAGTTGTGAGGGGAAGGGGTATGTAAATTGGGCAAAAGTGGTCAATTGTATGGTGATGAATGGAAACTAGACTTTTGGGACAAAGGTCATCACATATATATGTACATATATATGCAAGTCATCATATATATATATATATATATATATAATATGCTGATGTTGAAAAATAACATATTCCTGAAACCTGAGAAACTATTCTTGCTTAAATAAAATTTGACTGATTGACTAGAAATAGTAAAAATAAAAGGGAAGAAGCAGAAGATGCAAGAAGTAATATGTGATGTTAAAACACATTATAGTAGCTCATAAGAAGGAAGTTTTCAAGGATTCCTTAGACCTAGCCAATAGTCTCAAATCATCTATCCTGATGAATGATCACTACAAAAATATTCCTTTGACAAAGGATTTTAAAACATGATATTAGAAAGCTAATCAATCCTTCACCTCCCCTTTGAAATGACACTGATTTTCTATGAGAGACATTGTTGACAGCCTGGGCTAAAACCCTAGACACTCGGTCAGGCATTTATTTACAGCATATGGACTGATCCTATATATACCATCCAATGGCTTATTTTTGGCAGCTAAGAGGCTGTGTTGAACACCTTTTCTTGTGTATCATTTTAATGAATGAAAATGTTAATTGCCATGAAATTGCTTTTCTTTATTCCTAGTCCTCCAGAACATTGGCATTTCTAGACCATGATTTTCTTGTGTCAAATATCTTTGCCCATCACTTGGATCCTCAACCTCATTTCCACATGTGACAAATAGGTTTCTATTAAAATGACTGACACATTTTCTTGTTTTGGGATAGCCTCAAACGTCGATGCAGTTTTATCCTTAATACACGTTCATCACTCTCATTTCTTACCTTTTTTGTCTGGGGATAAATCATTCTTTCTGACATTGAAGTGAGCTGATCTGAGATACCTGGGCTTGAGAGCCATGAGGGTGATGATTTCTGTTCGGAAGAGCAGAGTTAGGTACATGATGCGATTTGGACAGACATCTGGAGAAGTTGGAAAGCAGCAACCTCTACTTAATTTCTTTATGAGAGGAATGTGTGATTTTTGTAGTCTGTTTAGCAACCTGCTTTTACTTTTGCACTTACCAATGCATTCTGGATACCATTTACTGCATTGGAATTAAAGTGAAAATGTGCTATATGTCAGGGGGAGTAGATCTGAGAGCAGGAGCAAGATGGGGGAGATGAATCAAGCCACATTGTTAATCATGGACCCTTCAGTCTCATTTATTCAGATGCGGGACAACTGAAGAATTGTCCTATGGCAGGCATTCTTATTGCTATCATAATACAACTTGTTCCTTGCAGGATTTAAGGGATGATTATGGTGAAAGGAGAGTAAAAAAACGACAGTGAGTTTCCCCAAGTTTGTTGTCCTCTTCTAATCCCTTGCCCTGTGTTTCCAGAAACAGGTAGGCACCCCTGGACAAAGCCCTCCTGGGGAGGGATATACACCCCCTTTCCCCATTGTTTGGATGTATTTTCTTAACAGAAAATGCTGGTGGAGAGAAAAAGAACTCCATGGCAATGGAAGGCGGGGGTGGGGGGGTGGGGGTGGGTGGTGTTGCTGTGGTCTATGTGAAAGAGAAGGGAACTGGGAAGCAGAAATTCAGGTTGAGTGGAAGATGTTTTTTCGTTCCTCTTTTATCTTGGGCAAATGTTCGGAGTGAGTGTCCAGGCCAAGTTGTTCCTTCCATCTCAAGTCTAATGCTTTGTTGTAAACACAGGTGTGCTCTCAGCTTTCCCAGCCCTCCTTCTACAGAACATAAAGAGGAAAGTGAATTAGGGAAGGGAGTTAAGCTGTTTTCCTTTAGTTACTCAGCGTGTAGTAACAGGGTGGAATTCAAATCCCTGACTTTCATCTCTGGCTCTTGAACTGACACTCCGGAGTCCTGTTACGTGGAGAGACACTGGGGCACTGTAGGCTCCTGCAAAGAGGAAAATCTCCAAGCTGAAAGACACACTGAAACACAAGATCCCACTCCCCCAACTGTTGTGCTCTCGAAAATAATCAAGATTTTTTTCAACTTGCAAACGATTCAAATCAGGCTTTCTGAATTCATCATTCTTGACAGTTGGGGTGTTAACTCTGGTATGATTCTAGGAATCAACCTATCTGACCTTTCTGTCAGATACCTCTAGATATTGCCAATACCTGATGAAGAGTAGAAGACCCCCTCTCCCCCAAACCCCCATTGCCCCAGATAAGAACCACACATTGGAAAGAAGACTTGTCTCACTTGGCTATATGAAAGGTGAGGCTGTAGTAATGGGACAAGGAGTAAGTAAGGAAGAAAGAAGTGAATACATAGAGTTCATTATTTCCCGTTGATTCAAAATCGGAAATGTAAGGGTGAAATATATATATTCTTAAGTCATACTGATGGCCTTGTGGTAATGCTTTTGATTTGGACACCAGAAGTTGTGGTGGAATGATAGGGGTCAGTCCTCCATCCATTTGCTTTTTTGTTCTGCTTTTTTGTTCCACACACATGCCTGATGGTGTGGGTTAAGAAGAGGTAAAGCAGAGGGGTTACAGTCACCCTGTTTTTGCTTCACTCATGTTGGGCTATACCTTTTAACCTGGGACCTCAATTGTGGAGACAGGCTGGGGAGCTGAAGAGGAGGTCAGACCTGCTGGGTGAGATAGTAGGTACACACCTGGGTGAGAGAGGAGGTCATGGGTGCTATGAGATCTCTCTAATAATGGATTACAGATCTCTCACTAGACATTACACATAATGTTGTGAAAGCTAAACACAAATTGAGAATTTCATAGACTAGTCATCTAGGTGGCAAGTTCACTATATTGCAGGCAATTCAGTGACAGATCTTTTAACAAAAATCAGTAGTCACCAAATTATTTTTTTGATAAATATTTTCATAAGGCAAGTTATGCTTCCCTGATGCAAGGTATGTAGGCAATTAAAATATGAAAACAGAGTTCATTTTACAATCTAAGAAGTCCAGTTTACTGAAAAGATTCATCACATTTAAAGAGTTAGACAGCTTTCAAAACTTTCATGATTTAAACAGTGAAAGTTAATTAAATTTGACAAAAAAGGTACCCCAACATATGTTCTGAAGTCTTTGGTTTACAGACTAAATAGCTAGTGACATCTGTTTAAGTTTTAACAACTTTTCTAAAAATTCCAGAGTTTCAAACGCTTATTCATTGATTCTCCAATTAATTCCCATTGCTGTTTCAAAAGATTTTTCATGATTATACACCTTAAAAATGTAAGTGGCTTCATGAAAAACTAAAGATGGGACTGAAAACTTCCCAAATTGGATTTTATATAGTGATGTAGTTAGAGAGAGATATGACATTTTGGCTCTGATTTTATGTGTGTCCATTAATTCTGGAAAAGCTTCCAATCACAAGACTAATAGCACCCTTAGTCAACGACATCATTATTTCACTAAAGAATTCCTTAAAACAGTATTTTAAGAGAACAACTACATCTGATGGAATCAGATTGAGGAGGACTGTAGTTCCTCACTGAGTATGCTGTTGCCTCGTTTCTAAGGTAACCGTGATCTGTATTCCAATCACACCTTTGAAAGGACTGTTTTCTGAATCATGAAATTTTAGCTGGAAGTTCTGGAGCTACACTAAAAGTTAATTTTATCTCATCTTTTGAAAAACTAAGAAAACAAAATAATAGAAAGAAGACACCATCCATAGGCTTATCATGCAAATATAACAGAAATGCATATACTTACTAATTTAATGTGATTCATATACCTTAGAGATTGCAGGGCTAAAAACCTGAATATTAAGTGAAATAACTACTCAGACACCCTAACATCTGTACCAGGTAAATCTCTTGAGCATAAAGCTGCAAAGGTTCAACTCTAGTTTGATGGAATAAAAGACTTTCATAGCCCATCAGTTTTTAACCTGGAGTGATATTGTTTCTTAGCGAACATCTGACAATGTCTAGAGATGTTGCTGAGTTGTCACAATAGATGGTGTGTAGTAGTTATATGCGTGTGTGTGCCTGACACCGGCAAGTAGTGGGTAAAGGCCAGCAGTGATGCTAAGCATATTAAGTTGTACAAGACAGAGCCCCTCCCACCTTTGCCCCAAAGAAACTGATATGCCCCAAGTAGGAGCTTCAGAAACCCTGCATCTAGCCTCATAGCTAGTGTTGGGGTGAACATAGTGAATTAAATTGAATGAACATTCTGAATGATTGAGCATTTATGTTCTCATAATAAAATAAGGATGCAACCTTATTTATAATTTGCTTCTTTGTCCTTGCACCATATGTACTTCTTGGCCATTTCATTTAAATCAAATTCCCATACCCGCCCCTGTCCCCACACACACCTTTTTGGTTGAAATGTGCGCGTTTCCAGCTTGCACGCGTTGATGGATTTGGTGACACTACATGGAAACTGCAAATGCTCTGTCAGTCGGGTAGTCAAGTGCAAACTCTCGATGATAGTATAATGGGATGACATTGACCCCAGCCTTGATTTAAATAGTTTTATTCTTTTCCTGTTAATGGAGAGTGCACTTACCTTTCCCCAGTGGAGTGTGGATGCCCTTGCCTTTGGTGCATGTTCTCTACATAAGCTTACATTTCGCTGCTCTGATTTTGAAGGTCAGTCCCACTCCGGAATCCAAGCCCAGATAAGGACCCCAGATCTACCCTGGAGAAACTGCAACTCCCCGGTTTTCTTTGCCGGTGTCTGGGCGAGCACGGAAGCCATTCAAACAGCCAGAGGGCGCCACAATGCCGCAAATAAAATGTCCATGGGTCTAGCAGGGATTTGCGGGAAGGTAAAATGGGCTTTGTCTAACGAAAGCGCTACGGTTGTAAGCGCCCTCGTGCAACTGTTATTCTGCATTCGCTTCTTGGCTATCGCTAAGAAGATGAGCACCCAAGCCTGGTGATTACTCTGGGCACCGGTGTTGACCTCCCGCCACCTCGCAGTTGGCCACAGCTGGGAACCGCGCGCTCCGGAGGCTGCCTGGGTTGACACAGCCTCCGAGAACTCGCTGTCTCCATCAAAGCACCGACCTCCAAACGTCGACGGCCCCTTTCCTTGGGCTCCTGTCTTTCCTCCTTTGTCTCCCAAGTCTCCAGAACGTCCTCGCGGGGACCGCGCCGCCCGCCCCAGCAGCTGGACCTCAGCCCTCGCGCTTGCCCGCAGCCGCCGCCTCCCCGGCTCGCTCAGCCCGGCCGGGGCGGGAGCCCCCAGCCCAGGGCGCCCCGGGTGCCCCGCTGCTGCCCAGGAGCGCTGGTGGCTGGAGGCCACCCTCAAACCCGCGAACGTCTATCCCGAAAGCCCGAGGGGAGCCGCCAGGTAACCCCAACATCACTGCCTGCTGGGGTGACGGAATCTCAGCCGGACGTCGAGGTCTGGACGGGCTTGGGGTGCGAGCAGCGGGGGCAGCAGGTGGCAGGGGGCGTCGCCCATCCCCTGCAGACGACGCCTCAAGCCCGAGCGAGCGCCCGAGTCCTTCTAATCCGCACGTTGCCAATAAATGAGAGGGAGGGAGGTGCCCACGGACTGCCCGGGCG